>OY992877.1:213723305-213859916 GCA_963921405.1 Cepaea hortensis | reverse complement strand
TCTGTATAGACCAGTGGGCACTCACTGGGTGGTGTGGTTGATGTCACACTGTCCAGCCACCCGTATCTGTATAGACCAGTGGGCACTCACTGGGGTGGTGTGGTTGATGTCACACTGTCCAGCCACCCGTATCTGTATAGACCAGTGGGCACTCACTGGGTGGTGTGGTTGATGTCACACTGTCCAGCCACCCGTATCTGTATAGACCAGTGGGCACTCACTGGGTGGGGTGCTTGATGTCACACTGTCCAGCCACCCGTATCTGTATAGACCAGTGGGCACTCACTGGGTGGGGTGCTTGATGTCACACTGTCCAGCCACCCGTATCTGTATAGACCAGTGGGCACTCACTGGGTGGGGTGGTTGATGTCACACTGTCCAGCCACCCGTATCTGTATAGACCAGTGGGCACTCACTGGGTGGGGTGCTTGATGTCACACTGTCCAGCCACCCGTATCTGTATAGACCAGTGGGCACTCACTGGGTGGGGTGGCTTGATGTCACACTGTCCAGCCACCCGTATCTGTATAGACCAGTGGGCACTCACTGGGTGGGGTGGTTGATGTCACACTGTCCAGCCACCCGTATCTGTATAGACCAGTGGGCACTCACTGGGTGGGGTGGTTGATGTCACACTGTCCAGCCACCCGTATCTGTATAGACCAGTGGGCACTCACTGGGTGGGGTGGTTGATGTCACACTGTCCAGCCACCCGTATCTGTATAGACCAGTGGGCACTCACTGGGTGGGGTGGTTGATGTCACACTGTCCAGCCACCCGTATCTGTATAGACCAGTGGGCACTCACTGGGTGGGGTGGTTGATGTCACACTGTCCAGCCACCCGTATCTGTATAGACCAGTGGGCACTCACTGGGTGGGGTGGTTGATGTCACACTGTCCAGCCACCCGTATCTGTATAGACCAGTGGGCACTCACTGGGTGGGGTGGTTGATGTCACACTGTCCAGCCACCCGTATCTGTATAGACCAGTGGGCACTCACAGGGTGGGGTGGTTGATGTCACACTGTCCAGCCACCCGTATCTGTATAGACCAGTGGGCACTCACTGGGTGGGGTGGTTGATGTCACACTGTCCAGCCACCCGTATCTGTATAGACCAGTGGGCACTCACTGGGTGGGGTGGTTGATGTCACACTGTCCAGCCACCCGTATCTGTATAGACCAGTGGGCACTCACTGGGTGGGGTGGTTGATGTCACACTGTCCAGCCACCCGTATCTGTATAGACCAGTGGGCACTCACTGGGTGGGGTGGTTGATGTCACACTGTCCAGCCACCCGTATCTGTATAGACCAGTGGGCACTCACTGGGTGGGGGTGGTTGATGTCACACTGTCCAGCCACCCGTATCTGTATAGACCAGTGGGCACTCACTGGGTGGGGTGGTTGATGTCACACTGTCCAGCCACCCGTATCTGTATAGACCAGTGGGCACTCACTGGGTGGGGTGGTTGATGTCACACTGTCCAGCCACCCGTATCTGTATAGACCAGTGGGCACTCACTGGGTGGGGTGGTTGATGTCACACTGTCCAGCCACCCGTATCTGTATAGACCAGTGGGCACTCACTGGGTGGGGTGGTTGATGTCACACTGTCCAGCCACCCGTATCTGTATAGACCAGTGGGCACTCACTGGGTGGGGTGCTTGATGTCACACTGTCCAGCCACCCGTATCTGTATAGACCAGTGGGCACTCACTGGGTGGGGTGGTTGATGTCACACTGTCCAGCCACCCGTATCTGTATAGACCAGTGGGCACTCACTGGGTGGGGTGGTTGATGTCACACTGTCCAGCCACCCGTATCTGTATAGACCAGTGGGCACTCACTGGGTGGGGTGGTTGATGTCACACTGTCCAGCCACCCGTATCTGTATAGACCAGTGGGCACTCACTGGGTGGGGTGGTTGATGTCACACTGTCCAGCCACCCGTATCTGTATAGACCAGTGGGCACTCACTGGGTGGGGTGGTTGATGTCACACTGTCCAGCCACCCGTATCTGTATAGACCAGCGGGCACTCACTGGGTGGGGTGGTTGATGTCACACTGTCCAGCCACCCGTATCTGTATAGACCAGCGGGCACTCACTGGGTGGGGTGGTTGATGTCACACTGTCCAGCCACCCGTATCTGTATAGACCAGCGGGCACTCACTGGGTGGGGTGCTTGATGTCACACTGTCCAGCCACCCGTATCTGTATAGACCAGCGGGCACTCACTGGGTGGGGTGCTTGATGTCACACTGTCCAGCCACCCGTATCTGTATAGACCAGCGGGCACTCACTGGGTGGGGTGCTTGATGTCACACTGTCCAGCCACCCATATCTGTATAGACCAGCGGGCACTCACTGGGTGGGGTGGTTGATGTCACACTGTCCAGCCACCCGTATCTGTATAGACCAGCGGGCACTCACTGGGTGGGGTGCTTGATGTCACACTGTCCAGCCACCCGTATCTGTATAGACCAGCGGGCACTCACTGGGTGGGGTGGCTTGATGTCACACTGTCCAGCCACCCGTATCTGTATAGACCAGTGGGCACTCACTGGGTGGGGTGGTTGATGTCACACTGTCCAGCCACCCGTATCTGTATAGACCAGTGGGCACTCACTGGGTGGGGTGGTTGATGTCACACTGTCCAGCCACCCGTATCTGTATAGACCAGTGGGCACTCACTGGGTGGGGTGGTTGATGTCACACTGTCCAGCCACCCGTATCTGTATAGACCAGTGGGCACTCACTGGGTGGGGTGGTTGATGTCACACTGTCCAGCCACCCGTATCTGTATAGACCAGTGGGCACTCACTGGGTGGGGTGGTTGATGTCACACTGTCCAGCCACCCGTATCTGTATAGACCAGTGGGCACTCACTGGGTGGGGTGGTTGATGTCACACTGTCCAGCCACCCGTATCTGTATAGACCAGTGGGCACTCACTGGGTGGTGTGGTTGATGTCACACTGTCCAGCCACCCGTATCTGTATAGACCAGTGGGCACTCACTGGGTGGTGTGGTTGATGTCACACTGTCCAGCCACCCGTATCTGTATAGACCAGTGGGCACTCACTGGGTGGTGTGGCTTGATGTCACACTGTCCAGCCACCCGTATCTGTATAGACCAGTGGGCACTCACTGGGTGGGGTGCTTGATGTCACACTGTCCAGCCACCCGTATCTGTATAGACCAGTGGGCACTCACTGGGTGGGGTGCTTGATGTCACGCTGTCCAGCCACCCGTATCTGTATAGACCAGTGGGCACTCACTGGGTGGGGTGGTTGATGTCACGCTGTCCAGCCACCCGTATCTGTATAGACCAGTGGGCACTCACTGGGTGGGGTGGTTGATGTCACGCTGTCCAGCCACCCGTATCTGTATAGACCAGTGGGCACTCACTGGGTGGGGTGGTTGATGTCACGCTGTCCAGCCACCCGTATCTGTATAGACCAGTGGGCACTCACTGGGTGGGGTGGTTGATGTCACGCTGTCCAGCCACCCGTATCTGTATAGACCAGTGGGCACTCACTGGGTGGGGTGGTTGATGTCACGCTGTCCAGCCACCCGTATCTGTATAGACCAGTGGGCACTCACTGGGTGGGGTGGTTGATGTCACGCTGTCCAGCCACCCGTATCTGTATAGACCAGTGAGCACTCACTGGGTGGGGTGGTTGATGTCACGCTGTCCAGCCACCCGTATCTGTATAGACCAGTGGGCACTCACTGGGTGGGGTGCTTGATGTCACGCTGTCCAGCCACCCGTATCTGTATAGACCAGTGGGCACTCACTGGGTGGGGTGCTTGATGTCACGCTGTCCAGCCACCCGTATCTGTATAGACCAGTGGGCACTCACTGGGTGGGGTGCTTGATGTCACGCTGTCCAGCCACCCGTATCTGTATAGACCAGTGGGCACTCACTGGGTGGGGTGCTTGATGTCACGCTGTCCAGCCACCCGTATCTGTATAGACCAGTGGGCACTCACTGGGTGGGGTGCTTGATGTCACGCTGTCCAGCCACCCGTATCTGTATAGACCAGTGGGCACTCACTGGGTGGGGTGCTTGATGTCACGCTGTCCAGCCACCCGTATCTGTATAGACCAGTGGGCACTCACTGGGTGGGGTGCTTGATGTCACGCTGTCCAGCCACCCGTATCTGTATAGACCAGTGGGCACTCACTGGGTGGGGTGCTTGATGTCACACTGTCCAGCCACCCGTATCTGTATAGACCAGTGGGCACTCACTGGGTGGGGTGGTTGATGTCACACTGTCCAGCCACCCGTATCTGTATAGACCAGTGGGCACTCACTGGGTGGGGTGGTTGATGTCACACTGTCCAGCCACCCGTATCTGTATAGACCAGTGGGCACTCACTGGGTGGGGTGGTTGATGTCACACTGTCCAGCCACCCGTATCTGTATAGACCAGTGGGCACTCACTGGGTGGGGTGGTTGATGTCACACTGTCCAGCCACCCGTATCTGTATAGACCAGTGGGCACTCACTGGGTGGGGTGGTTGATGTCACACTGTCCAGCCACCCGTATCTGTATAGACCAGTGGGCACTCACTGGGTGGGGTGGTTGATGTCACACTGTCCAGCCACCCGTATCTGTATAGACCAGTGGGCACTCACTGGGTGGGGTGGTTGATGTCACACTGTCCAGCCACCCGTATCTGTATAGACCAGTGGGCACTCACTGGGTGGGGTGCTTGATGTCACACTGTCCAGCCACCCGTATCTGTATAGACCAGTGGGCACTCACTGGGTGGGGTGCTTGATGTCACACTGTCCAGCCACCCGTATCTGTATAGACCAGTGGGCACTCACTGGGTGGGGTGCTTGATGTCACACTGTCCAGCCACCCGTATCTGTATAGACCAGTGGGCACTCACTGGGTGGGGTGCTTGATGTCACGCTGTCCAGCCACCCTTATCTGTATAGACCAGTGGGCACTCACTGGGTGGGGTGCTTGGTGTCACGCTGTCCAGCCACCTGTATCTGTATAGACCAGTGGGCACTCACTGGGTGGGGTGGTTGGTGTCACGCTGTCCAGCCACCCGTATCTGTATAGACCAGTGGGCACTCACTGGGTGGGGTGCTTGATGTCACGCTGTCCAGTCACCCGTATCTGTATAGACCAGTGGGCACTCACTGGGTGGGGTGCTTGATGTCACGCTGTCCAGCCACCCGTATCTGTATAGACCAGTGGGCACTCACTGGGTGGGGTGGTTGATGTCACACTGTCCAGCCACCCGTATCTGTATAGACCAGTGGGCACTCACTGGGTGGGGTGGTTGATGTCACACTGTCCAGCCACCCGTATCTGTATAGACCAGTGGGCACTCACTGGGTGGGGTGGTTGATGTCACACTGTCCAGCCACCCGTATCTGTATAGACCAGTGGGCACTCACTGGGTGGGGTGGTTGATGTCACACTGTCCAGCCACCCGTATCTGTATAGACCAGTGGGCACTCACTGGGTGGGGTGGTTGATGTCACACTGTCCAGCCACCCGTATCTGTATAGACCAGTGGGCACTCACTGGGTGGGGTGGTTGATGTCACACTGTCCAGCCACCCGTATCTGTATAGACCAGTGGGCACTCACTGGGTGGGTGGTTGATGTCACACTGTCCAGCCACCCGTATCTGTATAGACCAGTGGGCACTCACTGGGTGGGGTGGTTGATGTCACACTGTCCAGCCACCCGTATCTGTATAGACCAGTGGGCACTCACTGGGTGGGGTGGTTGATGTCACACTGTCCAGCCACCCGTATCTGTATAGACCAGTGGGCACTCACTGGGTGGGGTGGTTGATGTCACACTGTCCAGCCACCCGTATCTGTATAGACCAGTGGGCACTCACTGGGTGGGGTGGTTGATGTCACACTGTCCAGCCACCCGTATCTGTATAGACCAGTGGGCACTCACTGGGTGGGTGGTTGATGTCACACTGTCCAGCCACCCGTATCTGTATAGACCAGTGGGCACTCACTGGGTGGGGTGCTTGATGTCACACTGTCCAGCCACCCGTATCTGTATAGACCAGTGGGCACTCACTGGGTGGGGTGCTTGATGTCACACTGTCCAGCCACCCGTATCTGTATAGACCAGTGGGCACTCACTGGGTGGGGTGCTTGGTGTCACACTGTCCAGCCACCCTTATCTGTATAGACCAGTGGGCACTCACTGGGTGGGGTGCTTGGTGTCACACTGTCCAGCCACCTGTATCTGTATAGACCAGTGGGCACTCACTGGGTGGGGTGGTTGATGTCACACTGTCCAGCCACCCGTATCTGTATAGACCAGTGGGCACTCACTGGGTGGGGTGGTTGATGTCACACTGTCCAGCCACCCGTATCTGTATAGACCAGTGGGCACTCACTGGGTGGGGTGCTTGATGTCACACTGTCCAGCCACCCGTATCTGTATACACCAGTGGGCACTCACTGGGTGGGGTGCTTGATGTCACACTGTCCAGCCACCCGTATCTGTATAGACCAGTGGGCACTCACTGGGTGGGGTGCTTGATGTCACACTGTCCAGCCACCCTTATCTGTATAGACCAGTGGGCACTCACTGGGTGGGGTGCTTGGTGTCACGCTGTCCAGCCACCTGTATCTGTATAGACCAGTGGGCACTCACTGGGTGGGGTGGTTGGTGTCACGCTGTCCAGCCACCCGTATCTGTATAGACCAGTGGGCACTCACTGGGTGGTGTGGTTGGTGTCACGCTGTCCAGCCACCCGTATCTGTATAGACCAGTGGGCACTCACTGGGTGGGGTGCTTGATGTCACGCTGTCCAGCCACCCGTATCTGTATAGACCAGTGGGCACTCACTGGGTGGGGTGGTTGATGTCACACTGTCCAGCCACCCGTATCTGTATAGACCAGTGGGCACTCACTGGGTGGGGTGGTTGATGTCACACTGTCCAGCCACCCGTATCTGTATAGACCAGTGGGCACTCACTGGGTGGGGTGGTTGATGTCACACTGTCCAGCCACCCGTATCTGTATAGACCAGTGGGCACTCACTGGGTGGGGTGGTTGATGTCACACTGTCCAGCCACCCGTATCTGTATAGACCAGTGGGCACTCACTGGGTGGGGTGGTTGATGTCACACTGTCCAGCCACCCGTATCTGTATAGACCAGTGGGCACTCACTGGGTGGGGTGGTTGATGTCACACTGTCCAGCCACCCGTATCTGTATAGACCAGTGGGCACTCACTGGGTGGGGTGCTTGATGTCACACTGTCCAGCCACCCGTATCTGTATAGACCAGTGGGCACTCACTGGGTGGGGTGGTTGATGTCACACTGTCCAGCCACCCGTATCTGTATAGACCAGTGGGCACTCACTGGGTGGGGTGGTTGATGTCACACTGTCCAGCCACCCGTATCTGTATAGACCAGTGGGCACTCACTGGGTGGGGTGGTTGATGTCACACTGTCCAGCCACCCGTATCTGTATAGACCAGTGGGCACTCACTGGGTGGGGTGGTTGATGTCACACTGTCCAGCCACCCGTATCTGTATAGACCAGTGGGCACTCACTGGGTGGGGTGGTTGATGTCACACTGTCCAGCCACCCGTATCTGTATAGACCAGTGGGCACTCACTGGGTGGGGTGCTTGATGTCACACTGTCCAGCCACCCGTATCTGTATAGACCAGTGGGCACTCACTGGGTGGGGTGCTTGATGTCACACTGTCCAGCCACCCGTATCTGTATAGACCAGTGGGCACTCACTGGGTGGGGTGCTTGATGTCACACTGTCCAGCCACCCGTATCTGTATAGACCAGTGGGCACTCACTGGGTGGGGTGCTTGATGTCACGCTGTCCAGCCACCCTTATCTGTATAGACCAGTGGGCACTCACTGGGTGGGGTGCTTGGTGTCACGCTGTCCAGCCACCTGTATCTGTATAGACCAGTGGGCACTCACTGGGTGGGGTGGTTGGTGTCACGCTGTCCAGCCACCCGTATCTGTATAGACCAGTGGGCACTCACTGGGTGGGGTGCTTGATGTCACGCTGTCCAGCCACCCGTATCTGTATAGACCAGTGGGCACTCACTGGGTGGGGTGCTTGATGTCACGCTGTCCAGCCACCCGTATCTGTATAGACCAGTGGGCACTCACTGGGTGGGGGTGGTTGATGTCACACTGTCCAGCCACCCGTATCTGTATAGACCAGTGGGCACTCACTGGGTGGGGTGGTTGATGTCACACTGTCCAGCCACCCGTATCTGTATAGACCAGTGGGCACTCACTGGGTGGGGTGGTTGATGTCACACTGTCCAGCCACCCGTATCTGTATAGACCAGTGGGCACTCACTGGGTGGGGTGGTTGATGTCACACTTTCCAGCCACCCGTATCTGTATAGACCAGTGGGCACTCACTGGGTGGGGTGGTTGATGTCACACTGTCCAGCCACCCGTATCTGTATAGACCAGTGGGCACTCACTGGGTGGGGTGGTTGATGTCACACTGTCCAGCCACCCGTATCTGTATAGACCAGTGGGCACTCACTGGGTGGGGTGCTTGATGTCACACTGTCCAGCCACCCGTATCTGTATAGACCAGTGGGCACTCACTGGGTGGGGTGGTTGATGTCACACTGTCCAGCCACCCGTATCTGTATAGACCAGTGGGCACTCACTGGGTGGGGTGGTTGATGTCACACTGTCCAGCCACCCGTATCTGTATAGACCAGTGGGCACTCACTGGGTGGGGTGGTTGATGTCACACTGTCCAGCCACCCGTATCTGTATAGACCAGTGGGCACTCACTGGGTGGGGTGGTTGATGTCACACTGTCCAGCCACCCGTATCTGTATAGACCAGTGGGCACTCACTGGGTGGTGTGGTTGATGTCACACTGTCCAGCCACCCGTATCTGTATAGACCAGTGGGCACTCACTGGGTGGGGTGCTTGATGTCACACTGTCCAGCCACCCGTATCTGTATAGACCAGTGGGCACTCACTGGGTGGGGTGCTTGATGTCACACTGTCCAGCCACCCGTATCTGTATAGACCAGTGGGCACTCACTGGGTGGGGTGCTTGGTGTCACACTGTCCAGCCACCCTTATCTGTATAGACCAGTGGGCACTCACTGGGTGGGGTGCTTGGTGTCACACTGTCCAGCCACCTGTATCTGTATAGACCAGTGGGCACTCACTGGGTGGGGTGGTTGATGTCACACTGTCCAGCCACCCGTATCTGTATAGACCAGTGGGCACTCACTGGGTGGGGTGGTTGATGTCACACTGTCCAGCCACCCGTATCTGTATAGACCAGTGGGCACTCACTGGGTGGGGTGCTTGATGTCACACTGTCCAGCCACCCGTATCTGTATACACCAGTGGGCACTCACTGGGTGGGGTGCTTGATGTCACACTGTCCAGCCACCCGTATCTGTATAGACCAGTGGGCACTCACTGGGTGGGGTGCTTGATGTCACACTGTCCAGCCACCCTTATCTGTATAGACCAGTGGGCACTCACTGGGTGGGGTGCTTGGTGTCACGCTGTCCAGCCACCTGTATCTGTATAGACCAGTGGGCACTCACTGGGTGGGGTGGTTGGTGTCACGCTGTCCAGCCACCCGTATCTGTATAGACCAGTGGGCACTCACTGGGTGGTGTGGTTGGTGTCACGCTGTCCAGCCACCCGTATCTGTATAGACCAGTGGGCACTCACTGGGTGGGGTGCTTGATGTCACGCTGTCCAGCCACCCGTATCTGTATAGACCAGTGGGCACTCACTGGGTGGGGTGGTTGATGTCACACTGTCCAGCCACCCGTATCTGTATAGACCAGTGGGCACTCACTGGGTGGGGTGGTTGATGTCACACTGTCCAGCCACCCGTATCTGTATAGACCAGTGGGCACTCACTGGGTGGGGTGGTTGATGTCACACTGTCCAGCCACCCGTATCTGTATAGACCAGTGGGCACTCACTGGGTGGGGTGGTTGATGTCACACTGTCCAGCCACCCGTATCTGTATAGACCAGTGGGCACTCACTGGGTGGGGTGGTTGATGTCACACTGTCCAGCCACCCGTATCTGTATAGACCAGTGGGCACTCACTGGGTGGGGTGGTTGATGTCACACTGTCCAGCCACCCGTATCTGTATAGACCAGTGGGCACTCACTGGGTGGGGTGCTTGATGTCACACTGTCCAGCCACCCGTATCTGTATAGACCAGTGGGCACTCACTGGGTGGGGTGGTTGGTGTCACACTGTCCAGCCACCCGTATCTGTATAGACCAGTGGGCACTCACTGGGTTGGGTGCTTGATGTCACACTGTCCAGCCACCCGTATCTGTATAGACCAGTGGGCACTCACTGGGTGGGGTGGTTGATGTCACACTGTCCAGCCACCCGTATCTGTATAGACCAGTGGGCACTCACTGGGTTGGGTGCTTGATGTCACACTGTCCAGCCACCCGTATCTGTATAGACCAGTGGGCACTCACTGGGTTGGGTGCTTGATGTCACGCTGTCCAGCCACCCGTATCTGTATAGACCAGTGGGCACTCACTGGGTGGGGTGCTTGATGTTACGCTGTCCAGCCACCCGTATCTGTATAGACCAGTGGGCACTCACTGGGTGGGGTGGTTGATGTAACACTGTCCAGCCACCCGTATCTGTATAGACCAGTGGGCACTCACTGGGTGGGGTGGTTGATGTCACACTGTCCAGCCACCCGTATCTGTATAGACCAGTGGGCACTCACTGGGTGGGGTGGTTGATGTCACACTGTCCAGCCACCCGTATCTGTATAGACCAGTGGGCACTCACTGGGTGGGGTGGTTGATGTCACACTGTCCAGCCACCCGTATCTGTATAGACCAGTGGGCACTCACTGGGTGGGGTGGTTGATGTCACACTGTCCAGCCACCTGTATCTGTATAGACCAGTGGGCACTCACTGGGTGGGGTGGTTGATGTCACACTGTCCAGCCACCCGTATCTGTATAGACCAGTGGGCACTCACTGGGTGGGTGGTTGATGTCACACTGTCCAGCCACCCGTATCTGTATAGACCAGTGGGCACTCACTGGGTGGGGTGGTTGATGTCACACTGTCCAGCCACCCGTATCTGTATAGACCAGTGGGCACTCACTGGGTGGGGTGGTTGATGTCACACTGTCCAGCCACCCGTATCTGTATAGACCAGTGGGCACTCACTGGGTGGGGTGGTTGATGTCACACTGTCCAGCCACCCGTATCTGTATAGACCAGTGGGCACTCACTGGGTGGGGTGGTTGATGTCACACTGTCCAGCCACCCGTATCTGTATAGACCAGTGGGCACTCACTGGGTGGGGTGGTTGATGTCACACTGTCCAGCCACCCGTATCTGTATAGACCAGTGGGCACTCACTGGGTGGTGTGGTTGATGTCACACTGTCCAGCCACCCGTATCTGTATAGACCAGTGGGCACTCACTGGGTGGGGTGCTTGATGTCACACTGTCCAGCCACCCGTATCTGTATAGACCAGTGGGCACTCACTGGGTGGGGTGCTTGATGTCACACTGTCCAGCCACCCGTATCTGTATAGACCAGTGGGCACTCACTGGGTGGGGTGCTTGGTGTCACACTGTCCAGCCACCCTTATCTGTATAGACCAGTGGGCACTCACTGGGTGGGGTGCTTGGTGTCACACTGTCCAGCCACCTGTATCTGTATAGACCAGTGGGCACTCACTGGGTGGGGTGGTTGATGTCACACTGTCCAGCCACCCGTATCTGTATAGACCAGTGGGCACTCACTGGGTGGGGTGGTTGATGTCACACTGTCCAGCCACCCGTATCTGTATAGACCAGTGGGCACTCACTGGGTGGGGTGCTTGATGTCACACTGTCCAGCCACCCGTATCTGTATACACCAGTGGGCACTCACTGGGTGGGGTGCTTGATGTCACACTGTCCAGCCACCCGTATCTGTATAGACCAGTGGGCACTCACTGGGTGGGGTGCTTGATGTCACACTGTCCAGCCACCCTTATCTGTATAGACCAGTGGGCACTCACTGGGTGGGGTGCTTGGTGTCACGCTGTCCAGCCACCTGTATCTGTATAGACCAGTGGGCACTCACTGGGTGGGGTGGTTGGTGTCACGCTGTCCAGCCACCCGTATCTGTATAGACCAGTGGGCACTCACTGGGTGGTGTGGTTGGTGTCACGCTGTCCAGCCACCCGTATCTGTATAGACCAGTGGGCACTCACTGGGTGGGGTGCTTGATGTCACGCTGTCCAGCCACCCATATCTGTATAGACCAGTGGGCACTCACTGGGTGGGGTGGTTGATGTCACACTGTCCAGCCACCCGTATCTGTATAGACCAGTGGGCACTCACTGGGTGGGGTGGTTGATGTCACACTGTCCAGCCACCCGTATCTGTATAGACCAGTGGGCACTCACTGGGTGGGGTGGTTGATGTCACACTGTCCAGCCACCCGTATCTGTATAGACCAGTGGGCACTCACTGGGTGGGGTGGTTGATGTCACACTGTCCAGCCACCCGTATCTGTATAGACCAGTGGGCACTCACTGGGTGGGGTGGTTGATGTCACACTGTCCAGCCACCCGTATCTGTATAGACCAGTGGGCACTCACTGGGTGGGGTGGTTGATGTCACACTGTCCAGCCACCCGTATCTGTATAGACCAGTGGGCACTCACTGGGTGGGGTGCTTGATGTCACACTGTCCAGCCACCCGTATCTGTATAGACCAGTGGGCACTCACTGGGTGGGGTGGTTGGTGTCACACTGTCCAGCCACCCGTATCTGTATAGACCAGTGGGCACTCACTGGGTTGGGTGCTTGATGTCACACTGTCCAGCCACCCGTATCTGTATAGACCAGTGGGCACTCACTGGGTGGGGTGGTTGATGTCACACTGTCCAGCCACCCGTATCTGTATAGACCAGTGGGCACTCACTGGGTTGGGTGCTTGATGTCACACTGTCCAGCCACCCGTATCTGTATAGACCAGTGGGCACTCACTGGGTTGGGTGCTTGATGTCACGCTGTCCAGCCACCCGTATCTGTATAGACCAGTGGGCACTCACTGGGTGGGGTGCTTGATGTTACGCTGTCCAGCCACCCGTATCTGTATAGACCAGTGGGCACTCACTGGGTGGGGTGGTTGATGTAACACTGTCCAGCCACCCGTATCTGTATAGACCAGTGGGCACTCACTGGGTGGGGTGGTTGATGTCACACTGTCCAGCCACCCGTATCTGTATAGACCAGTGGGCACTCACTGGGTGGGGTGGTTGATGTCACACTGTCCAGCCACCCGTATCTGTATAGACCAGTGGGCACTCACTGGGTGGGGTGGTTGATGTCACACTGTCCAGCCACCCGTATCTGTATAGACCAGTGGGCACTCACTGGGTGGGGTGGTTGATGTCACACTGTCCAGCCACCTGTATCTGTATAGACCAGTGGGCACTCACTGGGTGGGGTGGTTGATGTCACACTGTCCAGCCACCCGTATCTGTATAGACCAGTGGGCACTCACTGGGTGGGTGGTTGATGTCACACTGTCCAGCCACCCGTATCTGTATAGACCAGTGGGCAATCATTGGGTGGGGTGGTTGATGTCACACTGTCCAGCCACCTGTACTCCCCAGACCAATTCCTGGCACTCATTATAAGCTGGGTCGTTCTGGGATCCCAGGTCAGTTTTTTAATAATCTCCCAGCTCAAGGATTCAAACATGACCACAAGGCTGGCAGACAAGCATGCTAACCCCTGGACTGCCTTGGCTCTCTCTTTTGTGGAAGCCTACAACAGTCATCATTCCTGCAGTGTTGCTTTTTCTTACATGTCACTTGTAGATTTTATTATTAACTCCTCTAGGAACATAATTGTGATTTGAAATATTGTTTACACTCAGGCACCCAAGAGATATAATCTACTGGTCTCTGTTGCAGATATCTCGTATGGAGTATGTTCATTCCAAGCATCTGATATACAGGGACGTGAAGCCAGAAAATTTCTTGATAGGCAGGCAATCGACCAAAAAGCAGCACATTATTCATATTATAGACTTTGGTTTAGCCAAGGAGTATATCGACCCAGAAACCAACAAACATATTCCATACAGAGAACACAAGAGTTTGACAGGGACTGCCCGGTACATGAGCATTAACACACATCTGGGTAAAGGTAAGTCTGCCCAATTTGTTAGTTATGATGTTCGCTCTGCCCAGTTGGTTGTGTAAGATGTTCTCTGCCCAGTTAGTTATTTATGATGTTCTCTGTCCAGTTGGTTATTTATGATGTTCTCTGCCCTGTCTGTTGTTTATGAAGTTCTCTGTCCTCTCTGTTGTTTATGAAGTTCTCTGTCCTGTCTGTTGTTTATGAAGTTCTCTGTCCTGTCTGCTGTTTATAAAATTCACTGCCCAGTTAGTTATTTATGATGTTCTCTGCCCTGTCTGCTGTTTATGAAGTTCTCTGCCCTGTCTGTTGTTTACGAAGTTCTCTGCCCTGTCTGTTGTTTATAAAATTCACTGTCCAGTCTGTAGTTTGCCCATTAGATTATTTACAAAGTTTTCTGCCCAGTTTGTTATAATATTCTCAGGGTTGTAATATCTAATCTGTGTCTTGATTTAATTCCTTTGTATCTTGATATCTTGATTTCTTACAATGGGATATCCGTTGTAGCTGTTCTGCTTGTACAGCTACCCACACATTGTGTTATATTCCTGATGCTAGGGTTTTATTCTTTATTTTTCTAGGAGATGTGTTAACATTTATATATACATGCCTCTTTCTTCCACCTCATTTTAAATGTTGCATATAATTATTTTTATACAAGAAGGAACTCTGATGGTATATGCGGGCAGTCAATTTTTTGCCTTGAATGCAATATGTTGATTAATGATCTGTGCATCATCAGCACAAATCATGAATTAGGATGTTAGTTTAGCTCTTAGTGTGACTTGACATATGACATACTTTAATAAGAAAAGGAAAATAGTTTGAATGGTATGTTTAAAGGCATATTTATCGATTTCATTCCACCAGGTTTATTTCATATGGCAGGGCTCTATTCAAAGAGTGGCCTGCCGAAAGTATTGCAGGGCCCGAAGAATGTGAAATGGCATGTGTAAAGACTTCTAACTCTTTATTAGACGCCCAGGGTAGAGCCTCTTTTCTCTCTAGGTACTACTGAATCAACAAGAGGAAAGGACATAATTGTATGACTGAAAATATTACAGTTTACAACAAATCAAACATTTCAGCACACTTGTGTTGATGGGGAAGCCTATTGCATTATGTGATAGCCTAAAATGAACTCAATCATGTATCTACAACTTTCATATTCTGTTAACTAATGCGTGTGTGTTCTTCTTCTTCTTCTTCTTCTTCGTTCATCCGGAGTTTTTTTTTTCGGATGTGATTGCGTTGTGCCTGTTTACAGCAGAGCTGCGCTCTTGCGCCGTTAGGCCGACACATCCGACTTCTGCGGGCATTTGTTGACCGGGTTAACCTTCCCGGGATGCGTGTGTGTTCTAATCATGTCTGTGCCTACACCTTTCCCGTTCTTTTAAAAAATGCATTTGGAATTGTTCTAGTCTATTTGGGTCCCTTTTGTGTGTGGTGACCACTATTCTTCACTTGAACATATTGGATTTTGCAGAATAGAGAATAAGCATCCTGATATCAAATAAACATTTGGTTTGTCATTAGTTGTGATCTCAGAGTGTTTAAATGTCTGGCTCGAGCTCAGTGTCATATCGGTGGTGATGTTAGTGGACAATGCTGGCTTGTGTGAATTCAGGGACCCTATTTGAACCCCCAGGTTATTCAGCTCTAGTAAATTCACATCATAATGCATGACTTGTGATATTGTCACCACTATTCCTGTGTGTGTGATAGAATCACCCTCGGCTTGCGTTCCATTTGTTAATATTAAATGGGGTTTTCTTTGTAAGTAAAAAGGCCCTAATACACGTCTTAATGGGCATTGAGCATACAGTGCTAGACCCATATTTGCATTGACCAATCAGCACTCAGTGGGTCATGTGATCAGTATTATGCCGGCTGCCTTTACTTCCCCAGACATTTGTGGTAGCCAAGTTCGGTTGGGTCGACCTTGGAGGCCAGGTCATTTGTACAAACCCACACCCTACCACGCTTGAGCAGTGTCCTGCCGTGGGTCAGGTGTGATGGGGCCATCTCATGTTGCAGGCCTCGATGCCCCGGGGGAATAGTTGGCCAGAGCTTCCCCTCACTTAGTGGTAAGGTGAACACAGGCATTGAAGCTTGGTCTGACTGCCTTGATGATATCTAGATATGATGATTTAATACATTGCTGTGAAGGTCATATTTTAATGTTGAAGTTATACATTGTGTGTGATAAAAAGGTACCTTCTACAGCATATTCACATGCCATGATGGCTGGTGGGAAGGAACCCTACCAGGCTGTCTGTCACATTAAGTTGTATTCAATATGTATGCATGCTGACAAGATGTCTAGTTTCATTTATTTTACATTTGTGCATTTTGTTTCCAGAGCAGAGTCGACGAGATGACCTTGAGGCTTTAGGTCACATGTTCATGTATTTTCTCCGGGGTAGTTTGCCGTGGCAAGGGTTGAAGGCTGACACACTGAAGGAGCGCTATCAGAAGATTGGGGACACCAAGCGGGCCACTCCTGTTGAAGTTCTTTGTGAAAACTTTCCAGGTTTGTTTATGGGGAATATTCTTAACCTGTTTGGTACATTTTTTTTTTCATGCAAGGATAATACAGTGAGAAAGTGTCTGGCTCGGCTGGACTTATAATTTAGCTGCCGCCATGTTTGATTATTTATATCTGCAGAACTAGGTAGGCAGTAATAGGCCATGAGATTTGTGCATATTTAAGATTACTAAATTTCAGTAGAAGTAGAACAAGAAGAAAAACATTTTTGGAGCTGTATTTCTGACAGTATGAATAGATGGACACATCTCTAGGCAGAATTCTTAAAATCGAATATGCGACTTGTAGAAATATTCTCATAATTAGACGCACTAATTCCATACAACTGACATGGAAATGCCATTACTATATCCACTGTGTGAATAAATCAAGCTATCTTATAAAATAGCATAACTAGACCCACTGAGTAAATAAATACTGACATATTTTAGAAATTCATAAGTACATCCATTTTGTTAATAAATCCTAGATCACTGTGCACATAAATCCACACTTTAGAGATAGAAATACTGTAACTAAGATTATTTTTGTGAATATCCCCTTCACCCCATCAGCCACATTAAACGATGTTATGTTCACTTTGGACAACAAAACAAATTCCAAACTGTTTCTGCCAGCCTCTGATGCTTGATGGATTTCTCAGTTCAAGGAGCGGCTGGCCAAGTGGCTAGAATGCCATGTTCTCCTTCAGGAGATCCGGGTTTGAATCCTCTGTAAGGTGTGGATTTTTTCTATCGGGGGGAAAAAAGACAACCCTAAACTGCACAGTTCGCGGCGACTGCACTAGCCAGGCAGACAATTCCTCAGGCTCAAGATAGCTCTTGATAGGCCTGCATTTTGGTTGCGTTTGTTGGAACCCAGCCTTGATCATCTATCTGTTCGATCTTTTGTCTAGCATACACATTTGTTTGATCGGCAATCATATGAAAAGTTTGTTCCTCAAAGAGTTGAAGAAAGAATGCACACAGAACGATCTTCAATTGTTATGTTGACGCCAGTTTCTTCAGTAAATTCTTATATTTTCAATGTTGTTGTTTTGTTGCTCCAACCGTTTGCGTCGCGAGATGGCCTCGCTCGACTTTCTTCAGCCACATTTTCTGAATCAGATTCACTTTCTTCAAAGTCCGAAAGATCTGAAGTGTGCATGCTGCACACACTGATATCACTGAGATCCAGCTCCGATTCATCGTCATTTTCGTGCACTTCAATGTCACTTAAATTGAACCCAGTGAAATCGCCGCTATCACTTGAAGAATTGAGGAAATCCATTTTGAATAACAACGCACAAAAACCCCGAAAACTAATGAAAAATCTGATCAAATTTAAAGAAAACACTTGCAAATGTCACACATGCTTTCACTCTATCAGCAAGACTGGTAGAAAGGAACAGGAAGTCTCGGAAATTTGCGAGATCGCATTTTTAAAACAACTAGTATTCAATGACGTATTCAGACATTTCGCCCGTTTAACGGGTTCAGATGGAAATTGACGTTTTGCCTGCTAAAGGGTTAAGATATACGTTGTAATTTTTACTATTCTTTTGGGTTGAGGTTATTAGTTTCTCTATACAATTCTGTGATGTGGATAGTAATACTGCATCATCAGCAAATAGAATCTCTGGTATTTCATGACCACCGATATTTAAGGCATCATATTGCTCCTTTGTTATATCATCTATGACATTTCTCATATATTTGGTGTACAGGTTAAACAAATAGGGGGACAGCACACAGCCCTGACAGACTCCTTGCTTGATGTCAAACCAATCTGATGACTCGCCATCTATTCTAACCGCTGCTTGTTGGTCTAGATCAGTGATTCCCAAGCTTTTCAAGCAGAGGGCCATAGCTACTATTTTCGGTAGTTAAGCGGGCCACAAGGTTTTAAATTATAAAAATCGTGCAATATCATTCTTACCTTTCTTAACTTTCGTCAACAAAATTCTAAAACTTTAAAGGCAGTCAGTGTCAGTACTATACTGCGGTCATTTTTTGGTTTAAAATCAAAAGTTCATTTAACAATACATTTTAAATCAGTTTCGAAAATCGCTATTAATGTAATTAATTTACAATTGTAGCTGTTCTTCATAACCAGTTACTTAAGTCCAGATGCCAGTTTATCAATGTCTGGGCACAAATCTTTTGTGTCCAAAGTCTTCCAAAGAAGCAACGTCTTCACATTTTCGCTTTTTACCAATGTTTGATTTTAGATTTTCCACACTCATGTTTTTAGACTTTAACAGAAAATTTTTATTTGAAAAAAAAAAATCTAATTTCAACACAATACTACCAACACTGCTAAACAGTTGTAACAGACGACAACATGGCGCCTTGCACAATCTGATTGGTCGACAAGGCTGGGATATGGGAACTTCATTACGCTTCGTTGCGAAATGCTTATGGGGCGCTCCGAGTGCATTTTTGTGAAATGATTAAAGATATTATATTAAATAACAAGGCCCCGCGTGCCACTTTCTGACAGCTGGCGGGCCACAAGTGGCCCGCTGGCCGTGGTTTGGGAACTTCCGGTCTAGATAGAGCATTTTTATGTGTTGTACTAATTGTGATGGAAAGCCCATATTCCTCATGATTTCCCAAATTGTCTGATGCTGTGCACAGTAAAATGCCTTTGAATAATCAGCAAACCATCAGAATAGGTTTACATTAAATTCTCTGCACTATTATTAAATATAAATATTATCTCTGCACTATTATTAAATGCATGTTGCGCTTTTGTCTATTATTAAATGCATGTTGAGTATGTGATCTCTTGTTCCTCTTCCTTGTCTAAATCCAGCTTAAACCACGTTAATCTCTTCTTCCATTTTCTTACAAAGTCTTCGTATTATGATTTTATGTAGAAGTTTACTTGCATGACTGATCAGGGCAACAGTTCTATAGTTGGTGCATTATTTCAAGGTGCCCTTTTTTGGTATTGGAATGAAGATAGTTCTCTTCCTTAATGCAGGATAGATTTGCTTGCTTTCTTCTCCTCCACTTTAATTAGTTCATCAGGTATCTCATCACATTCAGGTGATTTACCATTCTTCAGGTTCTTTATTGCCCATGCAATTTCATCTAATGAGGGTTCAGGTTCTGTCTCTGCTGTCATTGGTTCATTATCTCATTCATATCATCACTGTCATTCATATCATACATTCCACTGCAGTATTCATCTTTCTATAATTTGTCTAGATTATGTTTTCCCAACTTGTCACAGATAACATTTAATTGAGGTTGAACATTTCTTGTCAATAATGTCATTTCTTTGAACATTTTGTCATCTCTTCCATTCTTATGACATTGCTCTATTCTATGACACCTTTTATATATTGGTTTTTGTCCTTTCTTGTGTTCTTTCTTATTTCTCGAGTTAAAGATTTATACTTCATCCTGCTATTGTCAGTTTCTCCTCCTTTCTGTTTCAGTTCCCTTCGTTCTTTTATTAATTCTAATGTGTTTGATGTAATCTACGGCTTATGTTGCTTATTCTTGGTTGGAATTAGATCTTTAGCTGCTGTTATCAAGATATCTCTAGCTTGTACTACCAATTCAGCAGGTGTCATGGTTATTAGGGATTCTTGGCAAGTTTTGCAGAATGTAGTTTGCTGTTGCTTTCCTTCTGGGCAGTGACTACTAGTCGGTGGCCATGGCCATTGTCTCTACTGGTGAGATAATCTGCCTACCGCCACAGAGTGCAGACCATAACCAACAACAATCTGTCGGCTGTTCTCACACTCCATCCCTCACCTGCTTCCATGGCTTCACGTAACCTTGACGGGGGGAGGAGGGGATAAACAGGTACTCCACCTTGCCATGGAGTGTCCCGCTAACTGGATATTTACTTTAGTCAGCTGACAAGCTCTTCATTTGACTGGCACATATTGTTTCTATGTATTTGGTTCTTATGGATTGAATATTTCTGAAACAGAATAAGCATGGATAAATTATTTCTTATTTTAAATGTGTTTCATTAACTTTCTCCAGAAGAACTGGCGGTCTATTTGCGCTATGTGCGGAAGTTAGACTTTTTTGAAACTCCTGATTATGATTATCTGCGGAGACTGTTCTCGGATCTCATGGAGAAAATGTCTTACAAATGTGACTGGCAATTTGATTGGATTGGCAGACAGATGGTGAGTAGTTGTGACCATTGTGGGGTTGTATTGGATCGTTCACATCTGAGTGTTCTGTTGTTGATGTAGTTTAAGGGCTGTAGTTCAGGCTTCTCTCTAGTCATACAGTTAGTGAGAGAAGTTACTGAAAGTGGCCTCATTAGTTAGTTCTGTTGTGATACTTAGCCCTTCTAAACACACCATGAGAAATGATGAAATGGTATTTTGAGTATTAATTTGTGTTATCAGTGTTGGGTTGAAACTATCATCCTGACCACTATTTTCCCAAATGTTGGTGCACAGCTTTCATTGTTGGATTGTTGTCCTTACAGCAGTTTTGTTATGCACAGTTTGAACAGAAGTCTGTGTTGAATCATAGAACAACAACTTGGGCATAATTAAAAGTTGTTGAACAATTAATACATTTTGAATATGTGAAATATAGACAAATAAATTACACAAACAGCTATCTTTATTATAAACTGCAATGTACGTTTGACAGAAAGAAACCACAACTAAGGAATATACGTTATGAGCCTTGTTTTTGCTTGGTATGAGCTTGTGATCTTTATTTGACATGGTACTTCAGTGACTTGCTGAACCAAGGATAGGTGAGTAACCAATGAAGAAATAAGTCCTGGCTGCTCATGCTAACAGGGAATCAGCTACCATTGTCCATGGAGTCATAAAAAATACTTGTCAGTGTTTGAGATCCAATGAATATGTGACATGACAAGTTGAGTTAGGGTAGCTTGCAATTACTGACAAGCAGTACACTATCAATGAGCAGACAGCACAGAATCAACTGCTGACCTCTTTAAAACCATCAGGCGGGTGAATTGGGTGTTTTAATACACAAATTATGAAAGGAATCAGATGCAGAACGAACCCAGGTCAATGAGGAATATTTAATTGTTTTGTACCTTCACTTGCAACAGTCGGCTTCCCAGAGCACAGTAGACAGCGTCTACCTGACGCAGGAGAGCCAGCAGGGCAGAGAGAGGCATTCAGCCCCCAAGGTAATTCAGCTTCTACTCAATCTGCATGCAGTGCTCATATGAGCTGCCTTAATTACTGCTAATGCTTGGCGTTTGTTCTTCACACTTACTTACTCTTGGTTTTGATGCACTTCATATACACATATAACCACTTTTTCTTTACTGCTTTCATATACTTAAAGAAAGCAGGAACAGTTCATCTTGAATGAACATATATGATCACCTGAAGTAACTCGCTGAACATGTGAAAGTGTTGATTGATGATACTCCGAGTAAGAAATAAGACTTCAGGGAGGTAGTAGATAACAGACAATGCACTATAGATTAAAACTATAGACGTATGGGTTTTAACTCTGTATCCCCAAACAATGTTGGTTGCTTCTCTGAAGGAACAAGCACGCTTTGATGCTTAAACAAGTGTTTCTGTCTGCTTGAGTGTTGTAAATGCATAATTTCCTTCAATGAATCTGCAGTGGTATTTCAAATTGACAGCTAATCTGGTGTGCTTGTGGTTTTCACATGTTGATTATTCATCAGTTGCCTGCTGACTGGCATGAGTGATCATGTGATCTCCAACAGCATGTATCACTTCATCTGCTGACATCTTTCCCTGCCATAAATAAAAACTGTCAAGCATCTTCTATTTGCTATCTTCCTATATATCTTTCCATAAATCTTTCAAGTTTTCACATTCTTCCGTTTTTCTCTTCTCACAATGTGGCCAAAACATTAGGACTGTCTCTTTCTAATGTTTGTGATAAAGTTGTCTTTGCGTCTTCAGCTCTTTTAAAAATGTTTAAATTGCTCATTTTGACTGTCCATGAAATTTGCAGCATTGTTCTGTAAAACCACATCCTGAGGCTCAAGCACTTGTTAACAAATTGTCCAAGATTGATTGTTGATTGTACCTGTAACATCCTCTACCATCTACTTATTCCTTCAAGTCACTTGCAATACCCTCTGAATGCTAATCACAATACTATAAACGCGATTGATCGTGAAAGTTGGGCAGCCTTATCTACAAGTCTTCTGTTTAACCCTAGCCACTCAGCTCATAAAAACCCCATTCCCCTAGTTCCTGAGCAAACAAGCACACAAAGTAGACTGATAAAAATGTATGTATGAAAACTAGTGTTTTAGTATTGTATGTAAATTTGATCGGCCAAATCATCTGCAGTATTCCTGCTTTCTTCGCCACTTTTCACAATATGTAGAACCTTCCTTTAGGCATGGATAATTTATACAATACTTGCACCAAACTTTTGTCATCTGGGTTTTTTTTTTTTTTTGAGGTCTATCTTTGTAGGCCACATTTACAAAATCATTGACATGTTTCTTATATCTGTAGCATTACCGTTCAAAGACCCTCATTTTCTGTAATGATAACGAAATGGCCGCTGACTCACATCTGTATGTTGCCACACCAATGTTCTAAATATGTTACTTTAATTCTTCCTTACTGACAAATCCCCTGAAGTCAAAACCCTGATTACAAGAAGTTCTGGGATAACATCCTCTCTGTTTCCAGTGTATATTTACAAATTTACAACACTGCTTGAACTTGCTTCTCATTCATGTAAGCTTTTATCTCCCACATTATAGGTTTTGACTTGATGTAGTGTTTGAATCAGGTTCTGCTTTTAGACAAGGTCATACCCTTGACCAAACTCCAGTGCTGTGAGGGTGAATATTAACAATAAAATCTTGAAAGAACTAGATTCAGCGGGGACTGACCTTACTTTATATAGCTTGCCTGGTTTATCCTCAGCAGGCTCCTCCTCATCAACAACATTAAAAAGTGTCCATACAGTGAAACAGCAATTGCATTCCATTACCATGTGAAAACTAGGGGTTTGAGAAACACAATGTTTTGAATGGACTGGACCAGTAATCATCGTAACATGGTGTAATCACACTGTGCTCCATGTGAAGGCATAGCCCAAAGGATGCTTTCATCTCTGGCACTGTTATGGTTTTATAATGGTTTGGTTGGTTACATTTTGCTTCATCAGCACGTCTGTTTGTCTACTCACACAAATTATGCTGAGGAAAAGTTTCACAATTTAATTGGTCTTGCTTTAAGAAGAAATAGATACTGGAACAGGGTTGCGACATCGCGGTTCCATAAATGATATGTCTACTATAGGTGTCTGATATGTATTTGCAGGAAACCAACCTGTATAAACTTACTTAATACATCCAGAAAACATCACTTTCCACAAAACATTAGGACCAGCGTGATCATTATCGGAGCTTAGGTCAGCATGGCTGAATGGATAAGAGCGCATGTTCTTAAACATCTGGTGTGCTGATGCCGAGGTAAGGGGTTCAACCCCTACACTGGACAGTTGAACTAAAATGTTGACCTATTATCCTTAACTTGGGGACGTAAATTACAAGTACCTCTGTAGTCGGAATGGATTCACCTGATGGCGAGGGATACAGTTAATAAGGAAAGCTAATCCACAAGCAAAATTCAATCCAGCACTACCAGAAGTAGTATGTATGGACTAGGCTTGTGTTCAAAGTGAGTGAGTGCAAAAAACAACACAAGAACAATTATCGGAGCCACCTGTGTAACCATATACATGATCATTACATTCAATTTTGATGTCATCAGTTGTAAATTATCATCCTCCAAATTATTGAGCACAAGCTGGAACTGCTTGTTCTCTTGTTAGCCTCTTAGAAGAGCCATTTCTCAAATTTTCATCATAAAAACCAAACAGTTGTAAAATATTCTCAATTCAATCACACCATTTGACTTTACCTTCCCACAAGCAACACATATTCCTAAACATATTCACATGTTTGTGTGTGCCCAGCTGATCAATTTTTGGTTGTGGTATGGAATCAAAAAGCCAACACTGCATAAATCGACAGACCAGTATCTCAGGGTCGAAGCGTGTTAACTCTGTGTGTATTTTAAGTTATCTGAGGTGTGGGCTGTACATGGAGGTAGTTCACTATATGTAACTGACATTGTATGTTTAACAGATATTTCTCATACAAATGTATCATGTCCCAGGTGAACTATGATAGCTTCATATTTCAGTGGGTGGGTGAGAGGAGAGAGAGATAAATGAAACATGTTACAGTTAGCCATTTAGCATGTGGTAAGATTTTGTTTAAAGTGTGTATAAGTGGGTGGCTGCTTCCAAGCTAAATAAGAGAATGTAACAACAGATGAAACTTGCGTAAACATAAAAGATTATGGAAATGTAAACTGTCTCGTTGGTGTTAGTTGAGACACTCGAGCCGTTTCAGATATCATCATGCAGATAATGTGACATTATAGTGAAATGTCATCGTGTCTACATATGGCACAGGAAAATTCAGACACTTTCAAGACTGCCTATAATGATTTACATACCACTAACACATGTACATTTTTTCCTGCTTGTATTATAACCTGTGTCTATCCAGTTACCGTGCTTATCTAAACAGGCACTTGTTAAAAGATTGCTGAAGGCACAAGAGTCACTGAACTACAGAGATAACAATATGAGGACTATGTACAAATTAGTATTATGAAATAGAAAATTAGTGAAAGTGAGAGGCATGCTTGTCTTATTGTGGTTATGATGAAGAATCAATGTCAGTTGGACAGTTCATAAGAAGTTCTCTTCAGGATTCAATGAAGCTGCTGAATATCCATGTTATGAGCTTATTAGCCACACACCACGACCATCCTCTCATGTGTTCTGTTCCCTGTGACTAGTCCCACATTGGATTCCCCACTCCAACAGTCTTGCCCAAGACAATAGATCAAGTCATGTATTGCCTGGCAGTGTATCCCCCTCCCTTTTTTTCCCCCAGTTTTATTGAGGTCTGCGAGGGAAGCAACTGCAGCCTAATCATGTGTGTCATAAGAGACAACTAAGGAGGGTTGGGCTTTGGACTGCCTTCCCCATTCCGAAGAACACTAGCTGCTAAATTCAGCCCACCAGGAAGAAGTCTATAGCCACAGATAGAGAGGGTTATAGTGTGTTGGTTGAGGACTTATCCTCCAGTTCAGGATAAAGGGCCAGAGGAGAGGAAGAAATTCCCTCTATCCATTTATCCATGATTGGTGCCTTTAAAACTAGCATATCAGTTCTGTTATCACCATACTCTGCTGCATGTTCTCAGAGGTTTCAGCCCATCTTCTCGGGTGTAGATCCTTAGTATTGACTCAAGTTTGCTGTGAATATACACTTGTAACATTTTGGAAACCGGCCATGTGATTGATAGGGACAATGTGTTTCGTTTGTTGTACATACAAAATGGTCACATGTTAAAGCTGGCAGTAGCAATCACTATCCAGTTACAGAAGCCAGCTTTGTGCAAACAGAAAGACATGATAGTAAGTTTAAAATTACCATGGTCAACAATTCAAATTACTGTGTGAATATGTGTGCTGTATATTTCAGCTTGAAGGATTTATCTAATTACTTTAGTTAATGTGTGATTTCTGCAGAATGTATCTGACAAGATGCAGCGAAATATGCCAGGCAATAAACCGTGCAATCTATTGTTTGTGTCATCATTATTCAGATTCACTACAGGAAAACATTGTGTTGACTTTTAAAATTATTTTGTATTCCCCTTCGGAAGAAAGTTTGGAAACTCATGTATTTCCATTACATAAGTTATTTTCTAACACTGAATGTGTTTCTGTTCCAAGCTAAGCAGTAAAGCTGTCTGTGCTTTAATAATAAAAGATGTCATTTGAACAGGCAAATGTCATTGCATGTGCACAATGAATGTTTACTGAATGCCAGTGGTAAAAGATAAGGCATTCACAGCATAAGCAAACAGTAGGCTTGTTCAGTTCAGTGCATTGACAGTCAGTCGTGTTATCTATCAACTTAGTGTTTTAGTGCTGATCTTTTTATTGGCGGTGATGGTCTGGTAATGATTTTATTGTGTATGCAATACATTTTTTTCCCAACACAACTGTTTATTCAAAACAATGTGTTCCCTTAGTGAATTTAAACACACATGCCATCAATAAAATATTGCACGATTTCTTGCCTGCCATATTTCGCTGCATCTCGTCAGGTGCATACTGCAGAGGTATATATCACTTCATGTGAAACAATGAAACATGATGTACATCGTCACTGACCTTGTGCGAATGTGTAGAATGTTATATAATCTGTTTATACATTACTTTTAACATAAAGAGGGCTTAAGAAACAGAGTGCGTAGCTGTATATGGAGGAAATGGATTGACATGTCTATGAAATAGTGTTGACATGGACACCATTCAGAGGGTCAGGTAAAGAATCTCAGCCTGCTCTCTCACCATCTAATCAACACTGAGCGTTGTTAACTGGCACGGTGGAGTCTCTGCTAGCTGGGCCACCTTCTAGCAGTTCAGAATCCAGGAAGCTATATGGAGACATGATGCACAAAAGTCACAAGCCTCTATTGGATCTACGGTCAACACTCCGATGGCGTCATAACAGATATTCTCATTCATGTTGAGAGCATTGACAACAGAAAGTAGCTCAGTCATCAGGAGTGGATCTCCATATTATATGAATGTTGTCTTGTTGAAGACATTCTGGAATGACACACCTATTGGAGTGTTTTTCAGCCCCCTGTGTGTCTGGCGTACAAAACTCCCAACAGTATCTTCCCTGTTCAAGTCACTGTCTGCATCTTGCTGCAGTAAATCTTGTCTTTTCAAGCAGGAGACTATTTGTCCTGTGTCATCAGTGTATGGGCTCAATATACACAATACATATTAAGTTTGGTGCATTCTGTATTGACGTGTGACCATTACAGGAAATAATAATTCAAATTGTTCTTTTAGATAAAATATTTCATTACAAAATTGTATTACTGTTTTTTATATTTAAAAAAAAAAGCAATTTATCACACGAGTGTTTTAAGATTGCTTTTTAAATTACCTGCATTAGGTTATAGGCTGCATACAAATCAAAGTGATGCCTAGACATTGTACCAGCTGATGCTCCTAGTAGCACGTTTGGTTCATTTATTCAAGTTTTGATGTTTGTGGAACTTGATATTTATTGAAAAATATTGGATTTAACCATGACTTGTGGGGGTCACTGTGTCACAGTTTGCCTGCCAGCCGTGTAGTCTTGTGTTTGAATCCCGGGCAAGGCAGGGGTGTTTGTACAACTGGACCTGGGCTGCCAGGCTCACCCAGGAAATGTTCGGCCATGTGAGGGTGGCCATCATGATATTGACCCCTGACCTGTTGAGTGCCGATTGGTCTATACCAATATAGAGCCGGCACCATACACAACAGTACCCCCGTTGACTTGAATTGTACAGTTGTATCTAGCAAGTGTTTGCTGGTGTAGCTTGGGATGCGCACGGACTAATCATTCTTGTTCACTTGCCATATGTGTACACACAGTGTGTCTGCCTGCTGGGACCTGGGATTGAGTCCTAGACTCCCATGGTAATGAGAGACCTCTCTGTCATGGTGACACCAGGGTTCCGTGCACTTGCACATGTTGCTAGAAAATTTATTAAGGGACCCTTTTTTCCACACCATGCTCTCTCGTTACGTTATCTCAAATTTTTTTTGTTTTTGGGCGTTAGCTCACTTTGAACTCAAGTGCAGTCCATACACATTCTCCTACTTCTAGTGTACTGGACTGATGTTTGCATGTGGATTAGCTTGCCCTATTATTAGTGTCCCTCGCCTTCAGGTGAACCCACTCCGACTGGCATATTTCACTACTTGTAACTTTATGTCCCTTAGTCAAGGATGAGGAATCACTACTTTATTCTAACTGACCAGTGTAGGGAGTTCAGTCCGCTACTTTGATATCAGCACACCGGAGAGACCCACAGTGAGCCCTTGCTGACCTCCTCTCCACATCATATGGATGTTTGCATCTGTGTAATACTGCTTATGGCTTCAATACAGAATTATACAATAGCCTGCCTCGCAGACACAGGTCTGGACACTTGTGTTTTCAACAACTGTATGTGCGCCGCGTGTGCCTGCTTATGTTCGCATGTTTGACCTGATGCCTAATGCTTCGCTGACACTAAACCTGAGTGCTGGAGGGACTAATAACTGATTGTTCTTTGATCCATGGTGTCATCTTTGTTTGTGTCCGCTAACCGTACTGGTTTGCCTTGCAGGCCAGCTCAAATCAAAGGGGTCACCAGGCTTGGGGGGACCAGCACCGCCACACCTACCTGGGAGACAACTTGGCTTCTAACAGGCATGGCGGATCTGTACAGGTAGGCTGGCTTCTCTCCACCATATTGCAGGGGCTTGAGGGTGGGCAGAGTGTTGATGTGGTCATTGATCAGTATAGTCCCTCCGTTTGTTGCCACTAATTCTCAACATGGCTACTGCATGTTGGATGTATTCATACGTATTCATAACCTGCTTAGTTGTATATTATATATATCTATTTGTATTCTGCATAGTGTGGTGGTGTACTATACTGTACATTATCACATACCAGCAATGGGGAGTTGTGGCTCAGAGGATACGGTGTCCGCCTCTGCCTCACAAGGACTAGGTTCAATCCCAGTAAAGGGCTGTGAAAGTGTCCAAGAATTCTAGGGTTCACGCTATAGAAATATCAATACACAAAATCCTCAACCTAACTGCAGTGTAGGGCACACCCTATGGATTATTAACATCCTCAAGTTTACTCAGCGTTTGGCACACCCTATAGAATATCATCATCCTCAAGTTTACTCAGCGTTTGACACACCCTATAGAATATCATCATCCTCAAGTTTACTCAGCGTTTGACACACCCTATAGAAATCATCATCCTCAATTTTACTCAGCGTTTGGCACACCCTATAGAATATCATCATCCTCAAGTTTACTCAGCGTTTGACACACCCTATAGAATATCATCATCCTCAAGTTTACTCAGCGTTTGACACACCCTATAGAAATCATCATCCTCAATTTTACTCAGCGTTTGGCACACCCTATAGAATATCATCATCCTCAAGTTTACTCAGCGTTTGACACACCCTATAGAATATCATCATCCTCAAGTTTACTCAGCGTTTGACACACCCTATAGAATATCATCATCCTCAATTTTACTCAGCGTTTGGCACACCCTATAGAATATCATCATCCTCAATTTTACTCAGTGTTTGGCACATCCTATAGAATATCATCATCCTCAATTTTACTCAGCGTTTGACACACCCTATAGAATATCATCATCCTCAATTTTACTCAGCGTTTGGCACACCCTATAGAATATCATCATCCTCAATTTTACTCAGTGTTGGGAACACCCTATAGAATATCAACATCCTCAAGTTTACTCAGTGTTGGGAACACCCTGTAGGAATATCAACATCCTCTAGTGTACTCAGTGTGTGTGTGTGTGTGTGTGTGGGGGGGGGGACACTCTATAGGAATATCAACATCTTCAAGTTTACTCAGTGTAGGGAACACCCTATAAGAATATAAACATCCTCAAGTTTACTCAGGGGGGACACTCTATAGGAATATTGCCATGGTCCAGTTTATACAGGTCTGGAACACGGCATGAGTTTGTAACAAGCGCGGTTTGCATGAAGAGACCGTGTGAAGTGACCTACCACGGCATTGGTCACAAAGGCGTGAAAAGTATTCAGGACGTTTTGCACGAGGGCAAAACGTCACCTTAAATCAGTTGGACTAGAGCTATGGTCAGTGTCGGACCTAGTTCTGAGTTGAGTAGAATGGCCACATAATGAGCCCCAACTTTTGTAATTAGAGTATGTAGAATTGTAGTCTCTGAATATTGTATTTATGTGAAACGTGGTGAACATCATAATGTAGTTCGTATCATATTCGGAGACAAAGAGAAGTATAAAACTATACCTGTGTTGAGTTATTCAGGAGATGTTGAGTCTGTTCTAAATTACTAGTTGTTGGGAATAACCCAGTGAAAGAACTTAAACTTAATTTAAGACATGAGAGAATTAATCATCACAATGAGAAGATCACAGCACCGCCAATCAGAAGGGTGGTGGTTCAGAAAGGATGCACAGAAACGTGAGCATTCAGAAAGGTAAATTGACAGTTAGCGTCACTGCGAGTTTCCTCCAGTTGATTGTAGCGCCATGGCGTGATCAGCTGTATCAACCCAAAGATGATCTGTTCCTGTATATTTGCCAGTGACAGTCAACGCACGCACATCAGCCATAGGCGATAATATTATGAACAATGAATCTAACTCACAATTAACGAGCTCATATGAATCGACCTATAACACTCACCCATGAAGAATAAAATTGAGCCACTAATCGTGAGCTATGTTATATTTATTAAAATCTTATGTTTATTGAAACTATACCTGTGTTGACTTATCCCGAACAAGCCTCCATAGTGCCATAGGGCGATTAGTGGCTCAATTTTATTCTTCATGGGTGAGTGTTATAGGTCAATAGGGACCCACTGCCTCACATTGAGAGTTGAGACCCAGTCTTCTCTAGCACTCCACCACCAGCCAGCCATGTATCCTACTAGACCACCATTTGTTGTAGTGCCCACTGCCTCACACTGAGAGTTGAGACCCAGTCCACCCTAGGGCTCCACCACCAGCCAGCCATGTATCCTACTAGATTTGACCATGTGAACACATAGTTGAGTGTAGTAATGTTGATGTGTTTGTGTGTGTTTGCAGGTTGTTAGTTCCACAAATGGAGAGCTTGGCCCTGACGATACTGTACACCTCAGTGCTCCAGTTGCTGCACAGCAAGAGGTTGAAGTCAATGATGAAACCAAGTATGTACTCATGCTCTTCTTGTATTGAATATCTGTTCTGTGATCATTATTCCTCACATTTACATTTGTTTCTCATATTCTTTGAATAAATGTTGCATAGAACCGGCTCATTTATGACCTTTCACATAAAGTATATCTTGACATGCAGGCTTGGTGTTGAGTGGCTTGTTCTATGTTTGATGGGTGTGTCTTGTGTCAATGTTGTGGCACAGAGACACAGTCTGCTGTGATGCTCCTGAGGCCATCAGTATATGAAATATTGGCAATCCTACATCAGGGATAAAACAAGGGGAGTGGAGAAGAAGACCGAAGACACGCTGGATGACACAAACATGCTCTGCGTTCTATTCACTATCACTCCATGGGAGAGTTCCAATGGTTTAAAAGTATTGTGTTTGCCTTCAACTCAGAAAGTGATGGTTAATTTCCAGCTGACATTATTTTCAGGGACTTTTTCCTGGTGGGTTGAAAGCCTAGCCTAGAGTAAGGGTCAGAAATAGAAGGCCCCATGCAGATAGTGCATCTGTAAAAATGTCTCAAGGTAGTTTGAGATCAAGTGGAAGCAGATGTAGCTAGCAGCGAGAACAATGGGGGAACAGATAGAGACATTACAATAAGAATGCAGAAGACAAGAGGACTTACCATAGCACTAGGATATTTGCGAAAGTCAACAGAATTTGTACCTAGTCGCTTAGAATATTTAATTCTAAAATTAAGTCAGTACTGCTTTATGGATCAGGAATTTAATTCATAAGAAACTTTAAAAATTCTTGAACTGGTGCCTGTGCGGAAGCTGAGTGAGAGAACTAGACATGTTCCAGTGAATCAAGAGGTGAGGACAAGTTGCCAGAGAATTAGAGACCGGTGGATCATACAGGGAGATCATGAAGTGAGGACAAGATGCAAGAGAATTAGAGACCGGCGGATCATACATGCAGGTCATGAAGTGAGGACAAGATGCCAGAGAATTAGAGACAGGTGGATCATACATGCAGGTCATGAAGTGAGGACAAGATGCCAGAGAATTAGAGACCGGTGGATGATACATGCAGGTCATGAAGTGAGGACAAGATGCCAGAGAATTAGAGACCGGTGGATCATACATGCAGGTCATGAAGTGAGGACAAGATGCCAGAGAATTAGAGACCGGTGGATCATACATGCAGGTCATGAAGTTAAGCTGCAGGAGTTAGAAACCGATTGGGCAGCTTGGCATGATTTGATTTGGGGGGGGGGGGGGGGGGGGTGCTCCAATGGAGGGAAAAGAGGCAGCAACAGAGAAGTTGGAAAGCACTGTAAGTAGTCCATTCAGCTGCTACCTGCAACTTGTAGACACTTATCCATGTACATTAAGAAGAGCCTGGAAGCAGCAATGATGTAGTTTCTGAGAAAGTATGTTGTGAAAACCTTGGATTGCTACAGGAACTAACAATGATTGCCTGGACAAGACTAATGAAAGTTAAACATTATATGGAAATAGGAGGGAGCTTCAAATGAAAATCTTAAAAGTGTGCTAGAAATTACATTAACCATGCCATTGTTTTGTAACCTGTCAATATTGTTGTTCAGGATATCAATAGTGTTCAGAACATGATATCACGGTGCAGATGAACATGGTAACGTCAAAAGGACAGTTGAAAGAAGGGGCCCCACTTTTGACATGCACCAAAGAGGAGCAACGTCCCGTTATCCATTTTTTGATCGGTGAAGGAGTGAAACCTATAGAAATTCATTGGCGAATTAAGGTCCAGTATGGTGGTGCATGCCTTTTGGTCGAGCAAGTATATGAATGGAGTAGGAAATTTCAAAATGGCGTGACTTCTGTGACACTGTGCAAGACCAGGTCAGGCACACTGAGTTGTGACCCCAGAGTCGATTGCAGCCATTGAAGACCTCGTACAAGAAAACTGCCGTACATCTTGACATCAGTTGAGATTCAGCACACATCATCCGTGATATGCTAGAGTACTGCAAAGTGGGTACCATAACAGCTTACTCCAGAATTGAAACGACGAAGCATTGATGCTTGTCATGAACTTTTGCAGTGCTTTGAAGCAGAAGGTGATAGTTTCCTATCAAGAATTGTTACTGGAGATAAAACCTGGGTTCACTACCATGAGCTGGAAACAGAGAGCGAGCAAGGAATGGTGCCATCCCTCCTCTGATACTAAAGAAGTTTCGCATGCAGCCATCTGCAGGGAAAGTTATGCTGACTCTCTTTTGGGATGAATGAGGTGTTATTTTAGAGCACTAAATGCCAAGAGGGAAAACTGTCACCAGAAATACATATACCTATCTACTCAGGATTATCTTCGACCTGTAATCAAATCCAAACGGTGTGGACTTCTGAGTAAATGTGTCCGTTTTGCAACATGACAATGCTTGACCCCATACTGCCCTTGCAACGGTTGAAACCATTGAATAACTCCGCTTTCAGTGTGTACCACGTCCCTTGTACTCGCCACACCTAGTCTCAAGTGGATCCACCTGTTTGGATAACTGAAAGAGTCATTGGGAGGAAAGACTTTCGGTCCGATGAAGAGGTACAGCAGGTGGTTACACATGAGACCAATGTAATTTTTTCCTACAGAAACCCAAGAACTTTATTGGCGTTGGAGGACTTGCATTGAATGATACATTTGTTCTTTTCTTTTTTTCCGCGTTTCCATCCTGTTTCAGGATATTGCGGTCAACGCCAGCATCTTTCAGCTGTATGTTGATTCCTAGGCTAGATTACGCTCATCAGCATGCCACGACTTTCTGAGCGACAGGCTCCATACTCTCATAAGTCACTGGCGCGACTCAAACTACTTCTAATTCTCGTGCGCTCACGTCAACCACGAGAGTATTCGGGGTTAACGGAGAAAGCTGATAACCCCTCGGCCAGGGAGCCGGCCATTTGTTCTTTACATTTTCAAAATAATTCACCAAATGAACAAATAAAACAACATTTAAGGTTTTCATTTGAAGCCCCCTCATATGAGGAGATAAACAGTGTTCTTTGGTATGTAATGAGAAGAGGGGCATTGAAAAACATCATGGTCACACGAAAGGTCAGTATTAAAGAAGGCAGGATACACCTAGAGAAATGATGTTGGGTGCAATGGACACATGAAGGTATGTCCTTAAATACACTTGATCCACAACGCCAAGGGCTGAGTCTGAGGAGACGTATGACCACATAACCTGTTGACAGGGCACATGATGATGATGATGACCCACAGTAGAATTTGTGTGTGCCGGTGTCTGGTATATACACGTGAGCCTCAGTGGTGCTGAAGAGTTTGTGAACTGAGCTGAGGCTCTTCTAGCGTGATCTTAGTCCGCCCTCTTCTAACCTGGTATATAGAGGTACCTTACTTGCTTGTTTAGTCTGTCATCTTCTATCCTGATATATAGAGGGGCCTTACTTGCTAGTTTAGTCTGTCATCTTCTGCCCTGGTATATAGAGGGGCCTTACTTGCTTGTTTAGTCTGTCATCTTCTATCCTGGTATATAGAGGGGCCTTACTTGCTAGTTTAGTCTGTCATCTTCTGCCCTGGTATATAGAGGGGCCTTACTTGCTAGTTTAGTCTGTCATCTTCTGCCCTGGTATATAGAGGGACCTTACTTGCTAGTTTAGTCTGTCATATTCTGCCCTGGTATGTAGAGGGACCTTACTTGCTAGTTTAGTCTGTCATCTTCTGCCCTGGTATGTAGAGGGGCCTTACTTGCTAGTTTAGTCTCTCATCTTCTGCCCTGGTATGTAGAGGGGCCTTACTTGCTAGTTTAGTCTGTCATCTTCTGCCCTGGTATGTAGAGGGGCCTTACTTGCTAGTTTAGTCTCATCTTTTATCCTGGTATATAGAGGGGCCTTACTTGCTAGTTTAGTCTGTCATCTTCTGCCCTGGTATGTAGAGGGACCTTACTTGCTAGTTTAGTCTGTCATCTTCTGCCCTGGTATGTAGAGGGACCTTACTTGCTAGTTTAGTCTTGTCATCTTCTGCCCTGGTATGTAGAGGGGCCTTACTTGCTAGTTTAGTCTGTCATCTTCTATCCTGGTATATAGAGGGGCCTTACTTGCTAGTTTAGTCTGTCATCTTCTGCCCTGGTATGTAGAGGGGCCTTACTTGCTAGTTTAGTCTGTCATCTTCTATCCTGGTATATAGAGGGGCCTTACTTGCTAGTTTAGTCTGTCATCTTCTGCCCTGGTATGTAGAGGGGCCTTACTTGCTAGATTAGTCTGTCATCTTCTGCCCTGGTATGTAGAGGGACCTTACTTGCTAGTTTAGTCTGTCATCTTCTGCCCTGGTATATAGAGGGGCCTTACTTGCTAGTTTAGTCTGTCATCTTCTGCCCTGGTATATAGAGGGACCTTACTTGCTAGTTTAGTCTGTCATATTCTGCCCTGGTATGTAGAGGGACCTTACTTGCTAGTTTAGTCTGTCATCTTCTGCCCTGGTATGTAGAGGGGCCTTACTTGCTAGTTTAGTCTCTCATCTTCTGCCCTGGTATGTAGAGGGGCCTTACTTGCTAGTTTAGTCTGTCATCTTCTGCCCTGGTATGTAGAGGGGCCTTACTTGCTAGTTTAGTCTCATCTTTTATCCTGGTATATAGAGGGGCCTTACTTGCTAGTTTAGTCTGTCATCTTCTGCCCTGGTATGTAGAGGGACCTTACTTGCTAGTTTAGTCTGTCATCTTCTGCCCTGGTATGTAGAGGGACCTTACTTGCTAGTTTAGTCTTGTCATCTTCTGCCCTGGTATGTAGAGGGGCCTTACTTGCTAGTTTAGTCTGTCATCTTCTATCCTGGTATATAGAGGGGCCTTACTTGCTAGTTTAGTCTGTCATCTTCTGCCCTGGTATGTAGAGGGGCCTTACTTGCTAGTTTAGTCTGTCATCTTCTATCCTGGTATATAGAGGGGCCTTACTTGCTAGTTTAGTCTGTCATCTTCTATCCTGGTATATAGAGGGGCCTTACTTGCTAGTTTAGTCTCATCTTCTGCCCTGGTATATAGAGGGGCCTTACTTGCTAGTTTAGTCTGTCATCTTCTATCCTGTTATGTAGAGGGGCCTTACTTGCTAGTTTAGTCTGTCATCTTCTGCCCTGGTATGTAGAGGGGCCTTACTTGCTAGTTTAGTCTGTCATCTTCTATCCTGGTATATAGAGGGGCCTTACTTGCTAGTTTAGTCTGTCATCTTCTATCCTGGTATATAGAGGGGCCTTACTTGCTAGTTTAGTCTGTCATCTTCTATCCTGGTATATAGAGGGGCCTTACTTGCTAGTTTAGTCTGTCATCTTCTGCCCTGGTATATAGAGGGGCCTTACTTGCTAGTTTAGTCTGTCATCTTCTATCCTGGTATATAGAGGGGCCTTACTTGCTAGTTTAGTCTGTCATCTTCTATCCTGGTATATAGAGGGGCCTTACTTGCTAGTTTAGTCTGTCATCTTCTGCCCTGGTATATAGAGGGGCCTTACTTGCTAGTTTAGTCTGTCATCTTCTGCCCTGGTATATAGAGGGGCCTTACTTGCTAGTTTAGTCTGTCATCTTCTATCCTGGTATGTAGAGGTACCTTACTTGCTAGTTTAGTCTGTCATCTTCTATCCTGGTATATAGAGGTACCTTACATGCTAGTTTAGTCTGTCATCTTCTGCCCTGGTATATAGAGGGGCCTTACTTGCTAGTTTAGTCTGTCATCTTCTATCCTGGTATATAGAGGGGCCTTACTTGCTAGTTTAGTCTGTCATCTTCTATCCTGGTATGTAGATGGGCCTTACTTGCTAGTTTAGTCTGTCATCTTCTGCCCTGGTATATAGAGGGGCCTTACTTGCTAGTTTAGTCTGTCATCTTCTATCCTGGTATATAGAGGGGCCTTACTTGCTAGTTTAGTCTGTCATCTTCTATCCTGGTATGTAGATGGGCCTTACTTGCTAGTTTAGTCTGTCATCTTCTATCCTGGTATATAGAGGGGCCTTACTTGCTAGTTTAGTCTGTCATCTTCTATCCTGGTATATAGAGGGGCCTTACTTGCTAGTTTAGTCTGTCATCTTCTATCCTGGTATGTAGAGGGGCCTTACTTGCTAGTTTAGTCTGTCATCTTCTATCCTGGTATGTAGATGGGCCTTACTTGCTAGTTTAGTCTGTCATCTTCTATCCTGGTATGTAGATGGGCCTTACATGCAAGTTTAGTCTGTCATCTTCTGCCCTGGTATGTAGAGGGGCCTTACTTGCTAGTTTAGTCTGTCATCTTCTGCCCTGGTATGTAGAGGGGCCTTACTTGCTAGTTTAGTCTGTCATCTTCTGCCCTGTTATGTAGAGGGACCTTACTTGCTAGTTTAGTCTGTCATCTTCTATCCTGGTATATAGAGGGGCCTTACTTGCTAGTTTAGTCTGTCATCTTCTGCCCTGGTATGTAGAGGGGCCTTACTTGCTAGATTAGTCTGTCATCTTCTGCCCTGGTATGTAGAGGGACCTTACTTGCTAGTTTAGTCTATCATCTTCTATCCTGGTATATAGAGGGGCCTTACTTGCTAGTTTAGTCTGTCATCTTCTATCCTGGTATGTAGAGGGGCCTTACTTGCTAGTTTAGTCTGTCATCTTCTATCCTGTTATGTAGAGGGGCCTTACTTGCTAGTTTAGTCTGTCATCTTCTGCCCTGGTATGTAGAGGGACCTTACTTGCTAGTTTAGTCTGTCATCTTCTGCCCTGGTATGTAGAGGGGCCTTACTTGCTAGTTTAGTCTGTCATCTTCTATCCTGGTATGTAGAGGGACCTTACTTGCTAGTTTAGTCTGTCATCTTCTGCCCTGGTATGTAGAGCGGCCTTACTTGCTAGTTTAGTCTGTCATCTTCTGCCCTGGTATGTAGAGGTGCCTTACTTGCTTGTTTAGTCTATCATCTTCTACTCTGGATATATTTTTGCTGTATCTCATATCTCTCATGCAAGTGTTATATAAGAACTTAACCATCTCCCCACAGGTGCTGCTTCTTTCGACGACGCAGAAAGAAGAAAGGTCGTCACAGTTAAAATTAGGTAAGTCTAACAGTGACCTGCTAATGTCATGTGAATCTTAACTAAGCACTACTAATTGTGGATACATCTTAAATAAAAGACAAAACATGTTAGGGGATTCTTTGAATGGAATCATGATATCCTGGACTTGTGATGCTACCTGTGCTTGTAGGAGATATGGACCGCGGAAGTGTATCTGATAGGTCCCTGATCACCTGCATACATCACAGTTTACAATTAGAAGGGTTGAGGTTATATATGCCAACTATATAGGGCGAACTAGATCGAATTTCCTCATGGTGTGCTGATGCCGATGCCCTTGTCAACCCTGCAAAGGCAACGGTTACATGGTTCTCACTAAACAACCATATTGTGAAAACAGACCTGCCGGCAGTAAGAATGGATGGGAGCATTCTGAGTAGAACCCAGTCAATGACATATCTTGGCGTGAGGCTTGATCGTAGCCTGTCCTTCAGAGATCATGTCGATTATGTCATAACGAAGGCTCGAAAAGGTTTGGCAGCAATGAGAGTCATGGCGAGTGCCAATATCGAGCAAAGACTGCTATTACTTCTGTTCCAAGGACTTGTGCTTTCACGCATCGAGTATGCCCTGGCCATCCTCACTGTCAGCCCTACACAGATTGGAAGACTTGAAAAGGTACAAAACGAAGCCATGCGCATCATTTTGGGCTGCACGAGAGACACCAGCTGTGTAGCAATGAGATACCTCCTTGACTTCCCGACAATGGAACACAGAATTAAGATCTGGAGAGCTCGTGCATACTTAAAAATAAGTGCAGATGAGCAGCACCCTCTGCATGACGCTGTATTCAGAGAAAAGGGTGACAGGCTAAAGAGGGGCAAATCATGGATGGGTCGGGCGGAAGATGTCGTCGGACAGGTCTGCAGTCTTACCAGTATCAACCCCGGCAAGGAATGGGTGCCGGTGCCTCCAGCTTTTAAGTGTACCTTCTCCTGCATTATCACACTCGACAGACGGTGCAGAGAGCAGAACCCTGCCGCTGTCAATGCAGAGGTTAACGCGCTCATCTATGATCACTCAGATAGCCCCGAAGTGCTCATCTATACAGATGGATCTGTTGTAAAGCAGCAGCGAAGTGCGTGGGCATTTACAGCCCGCTCAGCGGGCCGAACCGTTCAAGAATCCAGTGGTGCCCACTCCATGACCACGAGCAGCATGACGATGGAGGTGATGGCAGTTACACAGGCTTTCATATGGCTGGAATCACAGCATTATACCAACGTGTGTGTACTAAGTGATTCAATGAGCATGATTCAGAAGGTCGAAGCTGGATCTGTACGTAGACAGTGGACTGAGTCGCTGCGGAAGTCTGTTGTCCGCAAAGTCACCTTCATCTTCGTCCCGGGACATGCGGGAGTCGAGGGAAATGAACGAGCTTATAAATTGGCTGGCTCTGCACCCCCTGTAGATGGCCAGCCCATGGATCGTGCCGATGTTATTAACGCCCTTAAAGATATGGCGAGAACAGAGGATTTTGACGCCAGTGATTCCACATCGCTTTCCAGGATGAAAGACCTGGGAGTAAGAATCGGCACAGCCAGACGCGAGAGGTACATCGGGAAAACAAAGCGCCTCGTCAACCAACACAGAACTGGCACTATTAGCCACCGGACGCTGATGCATATGCTGGGGGGAGGATCTGAGCACCTATGGACATGTCCGGAGTGCAACGAAGATACCCCAACTGATAACTAACTAACTGATAACTAACTAAATCCTGACACTGTTCATAGTTGGCTTATGGTAGTGCAGTAGCTCATCTACCTTGTACTTTGCACTCTATGGTTCAGTGTCATGACTGGCGTTTCACTGGCCTTGGTTTCACGAATCAAGAAAGTATGAGTATACTTGTGACGAAAATAATGCAAGATCATAAAGTGATAGAATATGGACTAGGCAGTGAATGAATAGCACTCTTTACATATATCGTAAAAATTTGTTGATTGGGAGACTGAGGAGAAATGTTTGGTTAAAAATACATCATTGACAGGCCCTGCAAGGCTGATAGAAGATATAACTGTCTACATGGTGATGACCAGGTCAGAACTAGGAGATGCTATGTTCCAACTTAACGAAGTGCATTGGAAAGAGCACACAAAAGATACTTAATTACTCTCCAACACTTACTCATGTAAATGGAGGAAGAGAAGAAGAAAGTGATTGTGAGATGAGATTTGCAAGCTTGGCTGTGTATGTGATCGAGACCATTTGTGTAGGTTGTATTTTTACTGATGTTAATTATTTTCACCTATTTTACTGGCATAATTTTAAGTAAATGTGTACACATGCTTAAATGTCATTGTAAAATAGCTTTATAATTTGCATCCATAATCTTTGTCCCCATTTACTCTTAGGCATAGAAATGTCTCATTGCTTAGTTATTGTTCACACATGGACACGTGTGGTTATAGGAGTATCTTCAGTCTGTAATTATGTGAAGAATGTTCCTGAAGAATATGCTATGCATTCACATTTGAGATCTGAAATATGGCCCTCATTCAAAGAGATCTAACAACCCTTGCACTTATGGTAGATTTTATATGTGAGTTTAGATTAGTCGTCTGAAACAGGTTGCAAGATGAACTCTGGACATTGAGGGCAGTAGTGTGTATGCTAACGGACCCCTACAGGGATGTGCTATCATCTCTTGCACCCCTACATTATCAGGGCAGTAGTGGGTATGCTAACAGACCCCTACAGAGATATGCTATCATCTCTTGCACCCCTACATTATCAGGGCAGATGTGGGTATGCTAACGGACCCCTACAGGGATGTGCTATCATCTCTTGCACCCCTACATTATCAGGGCAGATGTGGGTATGCTAACGGACCCCTACAGGGATGTGCTATCATCTCTTGCACCCCTACATTATCAGGGCAGATGTGGGTATGCTAACAGACCCCTACAGGGATATGCTATCATCTCTTGCACCCCTACATTATCAGGGCAGTAGATCTGTCAGATTTCAGGCTGTGATCACTGAGGAGTAACTTCTGTTTTCATGTATTTCAGGTGCTTTAGGTGTTTTGCTGAAAGAGTGTATGATCTTGAACAAATCACAGTTATGTCATTGATTGATCATCACAAGGGTGCCAAACTCGCCTTCCCAAGCCCACAACACTCACATCCCAAAGCCAGTGAAACCCACAGCCCCTAGTCCATAACATTCACTCCCCCTAATACTTTCCCCCATTTTCCCAAGCCAGTAGTATTCACTGTCCTAGTCCATAAAAGCCAGTTTCCCAAACCTACAGTATGTTAGAACTATGTCCCTCCAGAGTTATGAGGGCACATCACAAGTCTCACCAGCTTATGTATGCCTGCAAGACCTGTATCTGTTGCAGAACTACCACATAAATATACACTTCTCCTGAAGGGAGATGCTGTTGCCTGTTCCCGTCTTCTGTCAGTTTGTGACTGAAATCATTTACGGAATAAAGTCAGCAATAGTGGGATGTTTGGGCGCAGCTGTTGGGTTCACAAGAGGAGATTGGGTACGATTAATGTCAATACAGATATGCAGCAATTTTTCTCGAATGCACTCGGCACAGTCGGTTCAGCATTTTGTTCAGAATAGAAGATTAGATTCATCAGATCACGTTGGGTATTGCCATGCCTGGTCAGGCCTCTGACACAGCAGCCAGCTCAGAGTATCCCTACTCATTTTCCATGAAGAGTGGCTTGTGGCTGCTCTGGTCCTCAAAGACACACAGACATGCCTCGCCAGACTTCACAGCCAAGTCATGTACTCGAACTGATGTCAGAAATTTGTCGCTATCTGAACATATAATGGTCTCCAAAATAATCAGATGGTGGTTGACCAGTTAGCAGACAGACAGTAGAAAACATGTATATTCACAGTTTGAAGTCGGAAGTCTGCAGTTATAGTTAGTCTAGACTTCAGTGTTACTGGGCGGACAACACTGTGGTAAAACACTAGTACACACCACTTGCATTGCCAGCTCTGGATTCATCTCATTGGTCATGACTGCAGCAGACGGCAAAACAGTGTTGTAAAAGTGTCACAGTTCAATAAACTAAGGTTAACCGGCATCTCAGGTTAGAAGAAGAAAGACATTGGATGACCGGGTGGATGATCAATGCAGGGGGAAGAGTTTGGCATGTTTGCATGGCTTCCTGAACTGTGTACGTTTGTGTGAATGTCTGTACACTGATTGCTCTGTGTTACCAGTGTGTCAGATGTCAACAGCGTGGTTATGTATATGTGCTGATCTCTGCATCACTGGTTTGTGAATTTCCAGAATCACTGTCCTCACAAAATGTACATATTTACCACACACAAATGTTCATACATCATTTCTCTCTGTATGCACACGTTTGATTTCAAATAGCTTATGTCTTTTGTTGCCAGCAAAGGCTTCATGCAGATCAATTGTAGATTTAGTTGTTATGGTATTTTTGTGTCTGGAGTCTTGTCATTTTTCTCATGTGCTGTAAAACAAGGTTTGGTAGCTTTTTACAACAGGCAGGTATCATCCTCACATACTTGTTCATTTTACATTGATTTCTTGTATTCATCCTTTGTTGTTTTATACATTAAAAATAACTACAGTGTGTGTTTGGAATTTGTTGAGTTTCTGTTGTTATTTTTAGTTGTTATTCATTTAAGTGTTGTTGCCATTATATTTTTTTTTCTATTCTGTGAATTACTTTTAACAAATAAATTATTATTATGGATATTTGAAGTGGGTTTATTTGTTTTGTTTTGTGTAGAGATCTATCATTTTATGTTTGGGTGAGTTATTTTTTGTTTGTTTTGTTGCCAGTAAAAATACGGTAAACTAGAGTTGAAAAGATGGATAGGATTGGTTTTTATAGTATCAGTAAATATAATTATAACAGCCTTGCTCAAGATTGGCTAAACTCCAGGTCTTAGAACTAACTAACTAGTTAGGCAGTGTCTAGAGAAGGGGACCCACAGCAAGGGCAAGTCTTAGAACTAACTAGTTAGGCAGTGTCTAGTAAGGGGGCTCACAGCAAGGGTGTAATCACGAGCTGAGGTTTCAGGATGCCCATACCCAACAGGCTAACTAAGAGGACATGATAGAACTGGACAGAATGTGTTCAGATGACCAGTCTGTCTATCTTTACTTTGTCAGGCCATACCAGTTAAGTTACTGTTGTTACTCATGTTGCAGCTAATGCAGTACAGTTTGTTGCGTTGACAGACAGGTGTATCAGTGTGGTGCAGGTGTGGACAAATAGCACCTGTAGTTAGCTGCTGTTGTGCCATATGTTGAGTTCATAGAGTATTATGGTGGCAAGTGTGGCCAAATGGCACCTATAGATTATCATTTATTGGGTTCACAGGAATGCGTGAGGGAAAGTGATGACACTTGTAGTTAACCATTGTTTGTGGCATTTGTTGGGGTCATATGCTAGCATACCAGCATGGGCACATTGAGCTAATGACAGTTGTAGCTAACAGTTGGTGTGCCATTTGTTGGGGTTACACTTACGTGCATTCATTTATATACATCAATGGGTGCACAGGGCACGGATGCACAACAGGTAAATGACCTGGGAGACGTGACCCAAGTGGGCCCGCTCCCCAAAAGATAAAAAGAGACTCCCCGGGAAGGTTAACCCGGTCAACAAATGCCAGCAGAAGTCGGATGTGTCGGCCTAACGGCACAAGAACGCAGCTCTGCTGTAAACGGGCACAACGCAATCACGTCCGAAAAAAAAAAACTCCAGATGAACGCAGAAGAAGAAAAGAGACAGAAAGAAGAGGGAACTTCTGTGACAATGAGAAGCCTCCTGCATACTTCATGGTGGAGTTGACACTACAGAACCGATGTGTACAATCGACTATTACAAGTAAGGTCATCTATTAACATCCAGGCTCATTAGACGAGTACCAGAGTTCTAAGAAAGTTAAGGCAGGTGTAAAAATGACTTTTTATTTTACTCAATGTCAGCATTTCATTCCTGGGAAATCAGTGCCAGGTCAAATTTCCCCAGTTTGTTGCATTTGGGGCATACCCTGATATACCCATACGCTCTGTCTGTCTCAGAGATATGTTAACCTTTGTCCAGTATGTCTTATGACATGCTTGACTGCGTGGTTAACTAGAATCAAAATCATTGCATTTGAAGTGTAGGGATTCTGATTGTTCCAGTAGCATACTGATTGTGGATACACCTATGTTTACCCTGCTGATGCTCATGCCTGGGACTGCTTCAAGTGATGCTCAAGGGAAACCTGTCCTGATCAGTTCTTTTAAATATGATATAAAAAGATATTTTTATCCCTGCAAGCAATTTCAGCATGAGAATGGTGGTGGAGGCTGTGTGTTCCAATGGCTGGAGAGTAAAGAATAACATGGTGTGGCTGTGATAGACTCGCCAAGCAGGCAACATCAAATGGGCACTTGTATATTCCGCATGGAGTGGCTTGTATTGCTTGAAAAGACAAGGTTAAAGAGCATATCATGGATGTTCTGCCCAGGGCATGCAGATTCTGCATGGACATGAACAGACTGATAGACTGGCTGCTGCTACTTTTGATGGTGAGCTAGATTGTGACAAGGCTGATATTAGAAAGGATAACTGGGGGTGAGTGGAAAGTGCAGCAAAACAAACAAAAGCTGAATCAGCACGGGGTGAAAGAGGACCTGGATGACGTTAAACGCATAGGAGTAGACATTCAATTCTGCCACTCATATCATCAGCCTAGGAATTCTTTGTTCTTTACAAATGTAAACTCTTTGGCCCCTGAAGAAGGGGATGGAGCACATGTGAGAATGTCCTGCCTGCAGTGATGTTGATTCTGGATGTCATTACGCCTGCAGTGGTTTGTCTTGTGTGTACAGGTATTTAGTCTCCAGGATAATGCGTGTCACTTTTACCTTCTGCTTGAGGCAGCTTACAGATGCCATGTTATCTGCCTGAAAGGTCCCTTTAGGCAACAGACAGCGGTTTATATGTAAATGTGAGGCAGGCAGCCTTGTGCAGCACTTGTTAATTCATTGGGAAAGTCCAGAAACAGCATGCCAGCGTACTGAGTGATTTCCCCATGCATCATCCTGAAAGCTGCAGCATGTTCAATATTCATAGGATTACCTTCACCTTTGTATCAGAACATATATTATTGTGAAAGGGTGGAGAGGCTGGGTGGCACTGCCACATTATACAAATGTCAACCAGTGGATCAAGCCAACATAAACATCCGTAGAGATTCCAGCCAAACGAATTACTCTCAGCAGATTGAATCAGCATCATAGTTAGAATGTGGGTGTTCAGACTGAAGGCCATTGTAGCCCAACAAGAGTAACACATCAAATGTGTCAGGTGGCTCTGCAGGCAACATCAAACTGGCACAGTTGGTCCTGTATACTGATGGATTTATTACACAGAAGATGCTAGCACCTATAGATGTGTCAGAATACAATAATGACAGAGGAAACAGAATTACAACCTGACCTACACTTGACGTCTTCTCCTTTTGCTCTTTATCCTCCATTTGGGAATAGGAATGCAATGTGTTATGCCAGGCAATAAATCGTGTGATCTATTGTTTGTGTCTTCGTTATTCAAATCTTATCTTTTGTCATCTCTTGCAGCTCCCACAATGTCTTCCCCATATTATTCATCTCAGTTCTTAATTCTATTCTTCATGTTATCATAGAAGTCCCACCATTTCATTTGCCTTGTAGTTTGTGGAGTGTTTATTTATACTATCCTCAGGTTTTCTCACTGTCACATGCAATCAGTCTTTTCCTCATCTCTTAATTCAGTGGAGTCTGTTTAGTTGTCTCCATGAGCTCCACACTGGTGATTCTGTCACAGCACATTAGTCCCACTATTCTATGCACACACCAATTAGTGAATGTTTGTAGTTAATTAGTGATTCTTGTAGTTCTATGTTTCTGACCCATACAATAGTACTAACACTTGAAGTACTGGAGTCCAAATACAGCAGGGTCGACAAATGCTGGATTGAACACAGTTTACTGAAGTGATATTGTGTCAATAAATGAAAGATTGAATACAGTTACCGTTCAAATGCAGGATTGAAGACACAATTTACTGTACAAATGCAGGATTGAAGACAACTTACTGTACAAATGCAGGATTGGAGACACAGCTTACTGTACAAATGCAAGATTGGAGACGCAGCTTACTGTACAATGCAGGATGAAGACAGTTTACTGTACAAATGCAGGATTGAAGACACAATTTAGTGTACAAATGCAGAATGAAGACACAATTTTCTGTACAAATGCAGGATGAAGACAGTTTACTGTAGCAATGCTGGATTGAAGACACAACTTACTGTACAAATGCAGGATGAAGACACAATTTACTGTACAAATGCAGGATTGAAGACGCAATTTACTGTACAAATTGCAGGATTGAAGACACAGTTTACTGAACTAATACAGGATAGAACACGCAGTTTACAGTAGTAATTTTCTAATTTGGTAGGCATTTTGTTTCTTTGTATATCTGAGAATGATGTTACTGAAGTGTTAATCTAGAAAATGTACTCAAGATCTTAGAGTGACATTAATCCACAGGTGGAATAAGCGTACACTGATGTTACGAATCCACTTGTTCAGTGACCATATGTTGATAGTGTGGACCGAGCAGTGCAAATTCACAAATGTGCCAGTCCACTAATGGCATTACACTTGCTAAAGGCACAAATCCACCGGTGAACAGCTGTTGAGATATGAATCCACCAGTGGAAGAATGTTACGCTGTCACGAATCCACTAGTGAATTTAGCATTATCAAATTATGGCCACGTGTATTACGAGAAAAAAGTGTGTTAAAATGCTACGTGAAACCTGTACATGTGTATGGATGTGTTACGTGCACAATGAACAGACATGCTGAAAAACATCTAAAGGCAGCGGAATTGTGGTTTCTGAGAAGAATGCAAAGAATACCATGGACTGACAGAACAGCCAATGAGCAAGTACTACAAGAAGCAGACGAAAACTGTAAACCGATTTGAGAAATTATTAAATTAGGCTTAAAACAGTCAAAATTATTTGGACACGTTATGAGAAGAAATAAACTAGAGAACTTGTGACAATTGGTAAAATTGAGGGGAAAAGAACAAGGGGAAGGCAGAGAAGTAAATATGTGAATAGCTTGGCCACATGGCATGTTCGAGATAAGAACATGGAGCTGATCCACGACTGGTGATTGTGTAAGATGGCGAAACATTAACGCCCATGTTTATCAGCATGGCACATGATGATATTCATCTGACAACAGGTGGCTTACATTCAGTTCTGTAATGTGTGCATGTACTTTTATTTAGGCAAAGTTTCCAGCTTTATTTACACATATACTTTATGACTTTGCAGTGTTATGTTGGAATGCTCTGTGTCAGTGTTGGAATGTTCTATGTCAGTATTGGAAGGTTCCATATTAACTTGAGACAGTTCTCTTCGAATTTTGGAATGCTCCATTTGAACTTTTGAATGTCCTGTTTAAGCTTAGAAAATGTCACTATGAACTGTGGAATGTTCTGTATGCTTGTTACAGCAGTCGCACATCAGGTGCTTTTACATGCCATGTTTTTGTTTACATTTATATATAAACTTCTGTTTTGTTTGTGAAACATTTGCTGGTGTATTTATTTGTAACTGTATTTTACATTTTCATTATTATGTCATTGTGTTTTTGACAAGAGACTGAACATAAGAAAACAGTTAATTGGTCAAATGTCACCAATAATATTTAATAAATGTATCAGATGTGCAGATGATACGAACCTCATCTCAAATAGACCTAAGGGATTCTAAAAGATAATCCTGTCAGGCAAAAGACATAGTGAAGATCAGAATCTTTTTCTAGACTTAAAATAAAGCTATGTTCATAGACAAAAATGACATGTCAATGGAAAATTGTAGTCAAATATGAAGAAATCAGAAATGACACAAACGGTTAATACCTTGGCTCCAGTCATCACCAGGGAATGCACTGATAATGTCGTAAGTGCTGGTGGATAAGGTGTTTGACACCTGCGTTTCTCTTCTACCAAGTCAGGGGAAGGCTGGACACCCATTCCTCCGTGCATACAGGCCTAGAACATGTGACGGCCCTGGCACTTCACAGAAACAAAGCCAAGCCTTCAAGTTTTTGTTTGTTTATTGTTTTTGTTTTGTTTATAATCAACAACAATGGGGACTTAATGTCAGTTTTAGGGAACTGTTGAGGCCATAGTGACAGCACATAAATACATTCACAAGTATTATTTGACAATCACAGAAGTAGAATAGAAGAAGTAGAGACTAGAGGACACACTAGACAACATACAAATTGGAAGCTATAGTTATCAACCGGATTTCGTCAAAAATATTGTGTTTTTAGGAATTCCGTTATGGTAACTAGTTTCAGTTGGTATGTTGTCTAGTGTGTCCTCTAGTCTCTACTTCTTCCATTCTACTTCTGTGATTGTCAAACAATACTTGTAAATGTAAACCATGTGGACTGTTCTAAAGAAGTCACAAGGATACCGACCATAGCAAAGCAAAGGTGAAACAATGTTAGGAGTCTATAGCACAACACCAGCAAACAGATTACAAGTAACATTGCTAAGAACATGCATCTTTCATACCTGAGTGTGACATACGGGTGTGTCATGGGTCATGTCACCATCATTGGAGAAGAAAAGCAGGGACTTTGAACTTAAATGTTACATGAAACTTCTAAGAATACTGTGGACCAAGAAGCAAAACTTACATTCTACCAGATGTGAATATTCAGGAAATTGGCTGCTAAACTTTCATGTCTCCAGGACTGAAATATGTTGGCCATATTAAATGCCACAGTAGCTGGGGAGCAGGGATGGTGGAGGGGGCCCAGTTACTGGGAGAAAAGGTCGAGGTGGACCAGCACACAGATGGCCATAGAACGATGAAGGCATCTTGGAGATGATGAACATGCAGAGGCGGGAATTACCAAATGATAGCAAATCTGTGATGGCTGGGCTGTGAGGGGAGTTGCATTCTGCCATGAACCTGCTGCATGATCACGTGCATGTAAATAGATCATACAGCTGGATATTGTTCAACAGAATCTGTCAACCAACATACAACCAGTGCCAGAGTTAGACATTGTTCAACGGAATCCGTCAACCAACATACAACCAGTGCCAGAGCTGGACATTGTTCAATAGAATTTAGTTTAGTTTTAGTTTAGTCGACGGATCAACATCACAGCACACGGGTGTAACTCATAAGTGCTCCGTCTACTTCAAACTCAAGCCTGAGTCCACAGAATATCAGCTCAGTGCACGAACTCCAAAGCACCAGTGAGGATCCTGAAATACTTTGGGTAGATTTGTAACTCCAAATTTTGCCCGGGCAGCGCCGTTAGGCTACTCTTTTTCGATTCCCAACTGTCAAGGGATTTTTTATGTGCGCAACAATACACACGGGCGTACGATCTCACTACCCAGAGACCAGGGGAAATGTTTGTTACTAGAAGACCACGTGAAAGAATCCCGGGGCTTGAACCCGGAACCTCCAGCACTCGAGGTGGACACCGTACCTCGAGACCACTCAACCCCCTACAGAGGCAAGTAAGAAATTATGAAAATATACTCTTCAGCAAACAGATAGGATCAATGACAAAATGAATCAGAACATTACAAAACTGGAAACTGTAATGTCATTTAACTCTCCGACTGCAAAACAGTAGATGCAAATTATGCAGAGGATATATACATTATTTTTTATTATATCCATAAATAACAGACAAGAAGCAATAGTAAGGTAAAGACAAATCAAATATGAACATTTCATTTTCTTTTCATTGCTTTCAATTTTGTTGAACAGTCAACTTAAAATTACAACCATCAAGTGGAACAAAGAATCAATACAAGCATTGAAACTGGACAAGAAACAAATGACAGTTGAACAAGGAACAAATATAAGAAACCAAACTGAGCAAGGGACTACGTTCTTAAACCAAGATGAGATTAATGTAATAGTGTCCCCTGGATGCCTTGGAACCATCAGATCAATTGGCAGGCAAGAGCCACTCAGGCGTGCTGAACTGGAAGTTGGCTGGGAACAGCTCCTGAGCTTTGGGGTGCATGGATTTATAGGACTTTCTGATGATGATCTCCGCTACTTCAGCAATATCCCCAATATCTTTGCCAGACATTTTGTGAGCAGAAGCCTGGGATGCCATATATATAGTGGCTGCAAGGATACGCAGAAATAAAGAACATAGCTGACAGACTGCATCTGCTCGAGTTTGGTGAACAGAGCACTAACGGTGTTCAAAACAGTGCAAGACAGGGAAAGCTTATCAAGTCCTAAGAATATCACCATCGCTGCTGGATGTATACATCTATCGTGCAAAGAAGACAAAGTTCCCAGGTCACTTAAAGAAATCTGCGCCGTCTCTCATGCCAAGAGTAAGGACATTGGACGACAAGTTGCAAAAATATTAAAGTTTCTGGGTGACAATTGTATTCCAATTACTGCGGGAGATTTCATGCCCCGATTTTGCTCCAAGTTGAGTCTACCCATGCCTGTACAAAATGCAGCAATACACATTGCCAAAAAGGCCAAGGAAATGGATTTAGTGTCCGGCCGGAGTCCAATTTCTGTTGCTGCAGCCACAGAGCTGTATTGTCCGCATGTAAAGTCGCCTTAACCCAAGACCGATTCACATGGCGCCACAACAAAGTCCTTACTGAGCTAGCCGCCATAGTGGATGTAGCCAAAATACAGGCAAACAAAGGGGCCAGGCTGAGGACGCTGGGAATTTACTTTGTCTGAGCCGGGCAGCGACGCACAGAAATGGATGGCGCTGCCGACTTGCCATTTCCGAGGTGATCCGAAAGTTTTGCTTGCGACCTGACATTGTACTTCACTTCTCGTCAGCCAAGCAGCTAACGTTGATTGAGCTGACTGTCCCATATGAGTCAAATATTGAGGAGTAACATACCTACAAGATAGAGGAGCACGGTGACATGTTCAACAGAATCCATCACGCAACATACAACCAGTGCCACAGCTGGACATTGTTCAACAGAATCCATCAACCAACATACAACCATTGCCAGAGCTGGACATTGTACAACAGAATCCGTCAACCAACATACAACCAGCGCCAGAGCTGGACATTGTTCAACAGAATCCGTCAACCAACATACAATCAGTACCAGAGTTAGACATTGTTCAACAGAATCCGTCAACCAACATACAATCGGTACCAGAGTTAGACATTGTTCAACAGAATCCGTCAACCAACATACAATCAGTACCAGAGTTAGACATTGTTCAACAGAATCTGTCAACCAACATACAACCAGTGCCAGAGTTAGACATTGTTCAACAGAATCTGTCAACCAACATACAACCAGTGCCAGAGCTGGACATTGTTCAACAGAATCTGTCAACCAACATACAACCAGTGCCAGAGTTAGACATTGTTCAACAGAATCTGTCAACCAACATACAACCAGTGCCAGAGCTGGACATTGTTCAACAGAATCTGTCAACCAACATACAACCAGTGCCAGAGTTAGACATTGTTCAACAGAATCTGTCAACCAACATACAACCAGTGCCAGAGTTAGACATTGTTCAACAGAATCTGTCAACCAACATACAACCAGTGCCAGAGTTAGACATTGTTCAACAGAATCTGTCAACCAACATACAACCAGTGCCAGAGTTAGACATTACAGAGATGGACAAAAATAGAAATTTGAATACCAAAGACATGAACATTAGAAAGCATGATTTATTGCCTGGCATATTTCGCTGCATTTCATCAGGTACATATTTCAAAAATCACACAATTTTTAGTAATTTGAATTGTCTACCACATTTCACTGTGTGAATATGTGTGCTGTATATTTCAGCTTGAAGGATATATCTACTTTAGTTTATGTTGTGTGATTTTTGCATTATGTAGCTGATGAGATGCAGCGAAATATGCACAGCAATAAATCGTGCAATCTATTGTTTGTGTCTTCATTATTCAGATTCACTACGGCAAAACATTGTTTTGAATTTTTAAAATATAAATGTAACAACCGAGGTGACATTCCTGCAATAGTATACTGAATGTGACCAGGAGTGAGATCAAAAGTGACGACAGCAGGTGCACACAATATATCAACAGTGATCTTTTGTAGACAGTGAGACAGATGGTTCAGTTGAGACCAACCCAAACAGCATATAGTAAGCACAGTGTTAGAGTGATACAGCAGAACTGAAATAAGAAGCAGATTCCCACAAATGACAGATTAACAGAATAGCCTGCAGAACAAACGCCTCCTTGTAGTTAAATACAGAAGTCACAAACAATATGTTGCACGATCTATTGCCTGGCATATTTCACCACATCTTGTTGGGTGCATACCGCAGAGTTATATATCATATGATATATCGTCCTTGTCGATGTCTCAACACCTCATAAGATATAGACATAGCATGAACAAAGTAAAAGCATTTGCATACGGTATTCAGTGAACAATAAACAATTGCTTAAATATTGTGAGGCGTTAGCAATTCGGCGGTTCTATCCAGCTTTGAGCAAACAGAAAGAGTTTTGTGTTAAATTTGAAATTACCGTGGGGGTAACAGATGTTCCACATTTGAACAAACCTGTGACTTTGCTTTTTTAATTGTTGCAGCTGAAGTATTATTCATTTATTCTCTTCATATGATGTATAACTCTGCAGTATGCACCTGATAAGATGCAGTGAAATATACCAAGCAATAAATCGTGCAGCATATTCTATGTTGGTTCTGTGTTTAAATTCACGAAGGGAATACATCGTTTTGAACCCGTTGTCTGCTTTCCCCACCGTGAATTGTCCAGACAGTTGTACCTGACCTTACACTGAAAGCTGTAATAGTGGCACTGGTCTGAAGAAGTTTGTGTCATGTCATTAATATGTGAATGTGTACATGCATGCATGAGATGGGACCTGCAGTGGCGTAGTGGTAGACACACTTCTGTTGTAGTGGTGGTCTCGGGTTTGATCCACATCAGGGAGGTTTTGAATTCTTAAAGTTGACCTAGTCTCTGAGGTTGCAGAGCCTAAAATTGGTACCGGGAAATATCTAGGGAGTAAAGGCGACTCTGGCATTGTAGCGACCACATCTCTTAGTGAGTGCCATTTCTGTACAATATGAATCTAGTTCTAATGTGTCATAGACATGTCACCGGGACCTTTTCTTACTTTACATATGTATGACACGTTTTGTGCTAAATGTCATTCATGTATGAATATGTGCATGAGTAATATGACATGTATTTTGACATACATTTATGCACTAGCATGTACAATTTCCATTGGTGAATCGTGTCTTTTCAAAATGATTCTTGACATATAATTAGCATTTGCATATGTATGTGAAATGTATGATGGCATTGCTTGTATATGAAATGTTTATTGATGCATCAGTAGATAAAATGGCACGATTTAGTTGATGTGGTGAGACAGGTGTGTATTGAGGCAACAAGGGAAGTGAGTAGATCACTCATGTTCATTTCATCCAGCGTTACTATGAATATGTTACATGTATGGTATAACAACGTACCTCTGATTATGTTGTGATATTACAGAGATATTTGTCAATATGGTACAGTGGAGGTGGGTGTTTATATTGTTCATGTTGATGATGACATCACAAAATATGAGTGAGAAGCTCAGCAGATGAAACAACACACACATATGCAGGTGCTAGACCACCATTATTGATGCCATGGTGGTAGCATGCATGGTAGCAAGATGCTGTGGGTTTTGAGTTCAAATCCTTAGTTTCATGAGGAGTGTGTTTTGATCACATGCAGTTCTGAATTCATCTCTGCCTTGTAAAATAAGTACCAGTCATTTTTATCAGAGACATAAAGGAAGTGAGGAATAGAATTAATCCCCTCAGTTCATAATCCTGCAGCCTAGTATATTTGACATTCTAGTAGAGAAACATGATGACCCCATAGAAGTGTAGGATGAAGCTCCAACTTTCCACTAATGCCACAAAAAGGCAAAGATGTGATGGTTGAATAGCCTCTTTAACTAGCAGTAACTACTTTAACTATTCAGCTACTGATTCTCTCATGGCATGTTTCCCCATTATTGGAGTTAATAAATAGCTGAAAAACTGGAAGTAAACGGTCAGCTTTTTTATACATAACACAATCACAAATAACAAAGTGAAATGAGTTATGGGAGGACGTATACATTGCTGTTCTGTTTCAGAGATCAAACTTTCAGGGATTACTGATTTGTGTGTGGGTGGAGGTGATAGGTATCTGTGTCCAGATATGACTTTGAAAATTGTTTGTTCATGCAAGTCTGGTGTTTTGCTTGCCTGCATGAGATGTTACACTAGCCTAGGCTGTCTGTGTTGGGGTATTTACTGCCAGTAGACCAGTCTTGTTTTCTCTACATTCAAAGATAGAAGTGGCGCGACACAGACAAGTGTAGCATGATGTTGGAGGGACAGTGGTAGAAATGTGTGGTATGTATTTAGAGACGCTGCTAGAATGATGTGCTGTGATGTTGGAGAGACATTGCTACAAGTCTATGGCATGAAGCTGAGGGGAAACTGATAGACATGTGTGGTATAAGCTTGGATGGACACTGTATGATATATATATATATATATATATATATATATATATATATATATATATATATATATATATATATATATATATATATATATATATATATATAGAACAGAGAAATTGTGGTATCACAAAAGAGATGATGTTATAGGGACACTGTTATAAATATGTGATATGATGTTTTACAGAATTTCATCTACCTAGTTCAGCTCAACTAACTGGATCTGATACACCAGCCTCCTGTGTAGATGTGGTTGTGTATATGCCATGCACTGGGTGTACTGTAGACAGTGTGTCCATGTTGTATGGGAGCTTTAATTGCTAGATGTTCGCCTGCCAGCCCGGTGGTGGTCATGAGTTTAAATCCACATCCAGTTGGATGTGTGTAACTGACCTGGGCTGCCAGGCGACCCAGCCTAACGTGTACCAGGCAGTGTGTTGGGAGGTCAAGGTGGCCGGTGTGAGACTGACCACATCAGCCACTTCAAGGCCAGTTGATCTACACACATGTGGGTCAGGCACCATATGCCCAACGCGGCGGCAGGTGTGTAACACGGACCTTGACCTATTCTGTCTGTCTATTCAGCTGTTAGTTGTAAGCATGTTTTGACTCTCTCTGCCAGAATTACCACTCATTTTGTACGGTAAGGTCATTTATTAAAGCATATTGTTGAGTGCAGTGTGTGGTTCTTGTTGTTGATACCTGAGACTAACTTTGAGCGTATGGTATGTTTAATCAGATTATATCTTTGTTTGTGTTCTATATATCCCAGGATTTTCCTCCCTACCTTAGTCCAGTTATTACCACCGAATGGAATGGAGCAGGGTAGTTTGTAGAGATGGTGTTTGTGAGTGTACAGGACTTCCCTCCCTACCCTAGCCCAGTTATTACCACAGAGGTAATTTGTAGAGATGGTGTTTGTTAGTGTACAAGACTCCTCTCCCTACCCTAACCCTGTTATTACCACAGTGTTCGTGAGCTGCAGGATTTTAATCAGTAACATAAATGCCAGATTAGTTTGAGATGGTTGTCATCATCAAGTCTCATGCGGACTGGTGTGGGTGATCTCCAACAGTGTGCATGCATGTGTCTGCTGATCACACTTGTCCTTACCATATCAAAAGTCTCTGTCAAGATGTATGTTAGTTGTCTGTTATACTCACTGCATGTTGGACCATTCAGCTCTAAGTGCTTGGATCCCCTCTTCAGTATCTCCCTCAGCATGTAGAGGTCGATGACACCACTTCTGTATTGGTTGATTATTCTTCTTTGGCCCCCTGCATCTCTCTCGTATATGGTGTCACCCCTTTTGATTGGATGTTCCTGCAGTCTTGTCAAGGTGGCAGATTTGTAGTCTCCTCCTCATTTATTTACTCCCCTTGCCTGTCTAACGGTATTCACTATATCTGCTCTGGCCATTGCCTGTCTGACAGTATTCACTATATCTGCCTTGGCCATTGCCTGTCTGACAGTATTCACTATATCTGCCCTGGCCACTGCCTGTCTGACAGTATTCACTATATCTGCCCTGGCCATTGCCTGTCTGACAGTATTCACTATATCTGCCCTGGCCATTGCCTGTCTGACAGTATTCACTATATCTGCTCTGGCCATTGCCTGTCTGACAGTATTCACTATATCTGCCCTGGCCATTGCCTGTCTGACAGTATTCACTATATCTGCCCTGGCCATTGCCTGTCTGACAGTATTCACTATATCTGCCCTGGCTATTGCCTGTCTGACAGTATTCACTATATCTGCCCTGGCCATTGCCTGACAGTATTCACTATATCTGCTCTGGCCATTGCCTGTCTGACAGTATTCACTATATCTGCTCTGGCCATTGCCTGTCTGACAGTATTCACTATATCTGCCCTGGCCATTGCCTGTCTGACAGTATTCACTATATCTGCCCTGGCCATTGCCTGTCTGACAGTATTCACTATATCTGCCCTGGCCATTGCCTGTCTGACAGTATTCACTATATCTGCCCTGGCCATTGCCTGTCTGACAGTATTCACTATATCTGCTCTGGCCATTGCCTGTCTGACAGTATTCACTATATCTGCTCTGGCCACTGCCTGTCTGACAGTATTCACTATATCTGCCCTGGCCATTGCCTGTCTGACAGTATTCACTATATCTGCCCTGGCCATTGCCTGTCTGACAGTATTCACTATATCTGCCCTGGCCATTGCCTGTCTGACAGTATTCACTATATCTGCCCTGGCCATTGCCTGTCTGACAGTATTCACTATATCTGCTCTGGCCATTGCCTGTCTGACAGTATTCACTATATCAGCCCTGGCCATTGCCTGTCTGACAGTATTCACTATATCTGCCCTGGCCATTGCCTGTCTGACAGTATTCACTATATCAGCCCTGGCCATTGCCTGTCTGACAGTATTCACTATATCAGCCCTGGCCATTGCCTGTCTGACAGTATTCACTATATCTGCCCTGGCCATTGCCTGTCTGACAGTATTCACTATATCTGCCCTGGCCATTGCCTGTCTGACAGTATTCACTATATCTGCCCTGGCCATTGCCTGTCTGACAGTATTCACTATATCAGCCCTGGCCATTGCCTGTCTGACAGTATTCACTATATCAGCCCTGGCCATTGCCTGTCTGACAGTATTCACTATATCAGCCCTGGCCATTGCCTGTCTGACAGTATTCACTATATCAGCCCTGGCTAATGCTCGTCTGCTTCCTACAGCAGCCCAGCTCACAAAACTGTCAGCTTGCTCATCTCTTCTTACCCTCTCTCTTCGTCTTCTTCAATTTCTCTTTCCATAAATCTTTGCAGTTGCCACATGTTCCAGTTGTTCTCTTCTCATGTTGGCCAACAATGACTATCTCTTTTTGATGTTTCTGATGACTACTACACATTTTGGCTGTCATGAAATGAGCAAGTAAGGAATAAGGTGGAAACTAAGGCTAACACAGTTACAGATTAGTACAAAAATATGTAGGTATTGATGAGCATTCATAGAAGAAGTGCTCATATAAAATGTTCACTAAATAGCAATCTGGTGTGTGTGTGTGTGTGTGTGTGTGTGTGTGTGTGCCCTTTTTTAAAGTCAAATTCTATACCGTTTCTACATCTATGAGCTGTACCCCCCAAAAAATTAGGTGATTGCTTATTTAGTCTGTTAGACAGATACTGTGTCCTGCCTGGTGGCAGCATCCACTACAGAAGAAAATGATTGCATGCATCTTGACCAGCTGTCTCCGTATTGGCATGATGGTTACCTACACATGTGTGAGTCAGTGAGTGATCACCTCTCATTGTGCCATAGCACATACATCAATATTTGAATTGCCTCTGTACCCAAAAACATATGGTAAACTATGGCTTCAGCAAACACTACTCCATTCTCTATACTCATTCTGTGACCAGAAAGTGACTCTACCTCACACATTCACTCTTTGTTTCAAGAAAGCAAAGTGTGGCCAGTGGCACACTGACCAGGGTATCAGCTTGTCCGATGGCAGGTGGGTCCCCTTAAACATGAGTTAGTTGCTTGTTCTTTACAGGACGTTGCAGTCAACCCAGCAGGTGGGTCCCCTTAAACATTAGTTAGTTGCATGTGCTTTATGGACAAAACTGTCCACACCAGTATATGGCTGAATGGATAAAAACACGTGCTCTTAAACATCTGCTGTGCTGATGCTGAGGTCAGGGGTTCAACCCCTACGCCGGACAGTTGGACTAAAATGTTGACCTATCGTCCTTGACTTGGGGACGTAAATTAAAAGTACCTCTGAAGTCGGGATGGGTTTGCCTGATGTTAAGGGACACTGATAATAGGGAAAGGTAATCCACTCGCAAAATTCAGTCCAGCACTACTAGAAGTAGTATGTATGGACAACGCTTGAGTTCAAAGTGAGCGCGCACCAAGAAAACTGATCTATGTATCTGCCACTGAGTATGGCCTAGGAGGAAACTGATCTATGTATCTGCCACTTAGTATGGCCCAGGAGGAAACTGATCTATGTATCTGCCACTTAGTATGGCCCAGGAGGAAACTGATCTATGTATCTGCCATTTAGTATGGCCCAGGAGGAAACTGATCTATGTATCTGCCACTTAGTATGGCCCAGGAGGAAACTGATCTATGTATCTGCCACTTAGTATGGCCCAGGAGGAAACTGATCTATGTATCTGCCACTTAGTATGGCCCAGGAGGAAACTGATCTATGTATCTGCCACTTAGTATGGCCCAGGAGGAAACTGATCTATGTATCTGCCACTTAGTATGGCCCAGGAGGAAACTGATCTATGTATCTGCCATTTAGTATGGCCTAGGAGGAAACTGATCTATGTATCTGCCATTTAGTATGGCCTAGGAGGAAACTGATCTATGTATCTGCCACTTAGTATGGCCCAGGAGGAAACTGATCTATGTATCTGCCACTTAGTATGGCCCAGGAGGAAACTGATCTATGTATCTGCCACTTAGTATGGCCCAGGAGGAAACTGATCTATGTATCTGCCATTTAGTATGGCCCAGGAGGAAACTGATCTATGTATCTGCCACTTAGTATGGCCCAGGAGGAAACTGATCTATGTATCTGCCACTTAGTATGGCCCAGGAGGAAACTGATCTATGTATCTGCCACTTAGTATGGCCCAGGAGGAAACTGATCTATGTATCTGCCACTTAGTATGGCCCAGGAGGAAACTGATCTATGTATCTGCCATTTAGTATGGCCTAGGAGGAAACTGATCTATGTATCTGCCATTTAGTATGGCCTAGGAGGAAACTGATCTATGTATCTGCCACTTAGTATGGCCTAGGAGGAAACTGATCTATGTATCTGCCACTTAGTATGGCCTAGGAGGAAACTGATCTATGTATCTGCCACTTAGTATGGCCCAGGAGGAAACTGATCTATGTATCTGCCATTTAGTATGGCCCAGGAGGAAACTGATCTATGTATCTGCCACTTAGTATGGCCCAGGAGGAAACTGATCTATGTATCTGCCACTTAGTATGGCCCAGGAGGAAACTGATCTATGTATCTGCCACTTAGTATGGCCTAGGAGGAAACTGATCTATGTATCTGCCACTTAGTATGGCCTAGGAGGAAACTGATCTATGTATCTGCCACTTAGTATGGCCTAGGAGGAAACTGATCTATGTATCTGCCACTTAGTATGGCCCAGGAGGAAACTGATCTATGTATCTGCCACTTAGTATGGCCTAGGAGGAAACTGATCTATGTATCTGCCACTTAGTATGGCCCAGGAGGAAACTGATCTATGTATCTGCCACTTAGTATGGCCCAGGAGGAAACTGATCTATGTATCTGCCACTTAGTATGGCCCAGGAGGAAACTGATCTATGTATCTGCCACTTAGTATGGCCCAGGAGGAAACTGATCTATGTATCTGCCACTGAGTATGGCCCAGGAGGAAACTGATCTATGTATCTGTCACTTAGTATGGCCCAGGAGGAAACTGATCTATGTATCTGCCACTTAGTATGGCCCAGGAGGAAACTGATCTATGTATCTGCCACTTAGTATGGCCCAGGAGGAAACTGATCTATGTATCTGCCACTTAGTATGGCCCAGGAGGAAACTGATCTATGTATCTGCCACTTAGTATGGCCCAGGAGGAAACTGATCTATGTATCTGCCACTTAGTATGGCCCAGGAGGAAACTGATCTATGTATCTGCCATTTAGTATGGCCCAGGAGGAAACTGATCTATGTATCTGCCATTTAGTATGGCCCAGGAGGAAACTGATCTATGTATCTGCCATTTAGTATGGCCCAGGAGGAAACTGATCTATGTATCTGCCATTTAGTATGGCCCAGGAGGAAACTGATCTATGTATCTGCCACTTAGTATGGCCCAGGAGGAAACTGATCTATGTATCTGCCACTTAGTATGGCCCAGGAGGAAACTGATCTATGTATCTGCCACTTAGTATGGCCCAGGAGGAAACTGATCTATGTATCTGCCACTTAGTATGGCCCAGGAGGAAACTGATCTATGTATCTGCCACTTAGTATGGCCCAGGAGGAAACTGATCTATGTATCTGCCATTTAGTATGGCCCAGGAGGAAACTGATCTATGTATCTGCCATTTAGTATGGCCCAGGAGGAAACTGATCTATGTATCTGCCATTTAGTATGGCCCAGGAGGAAACTGATCTATGTATCTGCCATTTAGTATGGCCCAGGAGGAAACTGATCTATGTATCTGCCATTTAGTATGGCCCAGGAGGAAACTGATCTATGTATCTGCCATTTAGTATGGCCCAGGAGGAAACTGATCTATGTATCTGCCATTTAGTATGGCCCAGGAGGAAACTGATCTATGTATCTGCCATTTAGTATGGCCCAGGAGGAAACTGATCTATGTATCTGCCATTTAGTATGGCCCAGGAGGAAACTGATCTATGTATCTGCCATTTAGTATGGCCCAGGAGGAAACTGATCTATGTATCTGCCACTTAGTATGGCCCAGGAGGAAACTGATCTATGTATCTGCCACTTAGTATGGCCCAGGAGGAAACTGATCTATGTATCTGCCAGTTAGTATGGCCCAGGAGGAAACTGATCTATGTATCTGCCATTTAGTATGGCCCAGGAGGAAACTGATCTATGTATCTGCCATTTAGTATGGCCCAGGAGGAAACTGATCTATGTATCTGCCATTTAGTATGGCCCAGGAGGAAACTGATCTATGTATCTGCCATTTAGTATGGCCCAGGAGGAAACTGATCTATGTATCTGCCATTTAGTATGGCCCAGGAGGAAACTGATCTATGTATCTGCCATTTAGTATGGCCCAGGAGGAAACTGATCTATGTATCTGCCATTTAGTATGGCCCAGGAGGAAACTGATCTATGTATCTGCCATTTAGTATGGCCCAGGAGGAAACTGATCTATGTATCTGCCATTTAGTATGGCCCAGGAGGAAACTGATCTATGTATCTGCCATTTAGTATGGCCCAGGAGGAAACTGATCTATGTATCTGCCACTTAGTATGGCCCAGGAGGAAACTGATCTATGTATCTGCCACTTAGTATGGCCCAGGAGGAAACTGATCTATGTATCTGCCACTTAGTATGGCCCAGGAGGAAACTGATCTATGTATCTGCCACTTAGTATGGCCCAGGAGGAAACTGATCTATGTATCTGCCACTTAGTATGGCCCAGGAGGAAACTGATCTATGTATCTGCCACTTAGTATGGCCCAGGAGGAAACTGATCTATGTATCTGCCATTTAGTATGGCCCAGGAGGAAACTGATCTATATATCTGCCACTTAGTATGGCCCAGGAGGAAACTGATCTATGTATCTGCCACTGAGTATGGCCCAGGAGGAAACTGATCTATGTATCTGCCACTTAGTATGGCCCAGGAGGAAACTGATCTATGTATCTGCCACTGAGTATGGCCCAGGAGGAAACTGATCTATGTATCTGCCATTTAGTATGGCCCAGGAGGAAACTGATCTATGTATCTGCCATTTAGTATGGCCCAGGAGGAAACTGATCTATGTATCTGCCATTTAGTATGGCCCAGGAGGAAATTGATCTATGTATCTGCCACTGAGTATGTCCCAGGAGGAAACTGATCTATGTATCTGCCACTTAGTATGGCCCAGGAGGAAACTGATCTATGTATCTGCCACTTAGTATGGCCCAGGAGGAAACTGATCTATGTATCTGCCATTTAGTATGGCCCAGGAGGAAACTGATCTATGTATCTGAAACTGAGTATGGCCCAGGAGGAAACTGATCTATGTATCTGCCACTGGGTATGGCCCAGGAGGAAACTGATCTATGTATCTGCCATTTAGTATGGCCCAGGAGGAAACTGATCTATGTATCTGCCACTGAGTATGGCCAAGGAGGAAACTGATCTATGTATCTGCCACTGAGTATGGCCCAGGAGGAAACTGATCTATGTATCTGCCACTGAGTATGGCCCAGGAGGAAACTGATCTATGTATCTGCCACTGAGTATGGCCCAGGAGGAAACTGATCTATGTATCTGCCACTGAGTATGGCCCAGGAGGAAACTGATCTATGTATCTGCCACTGGGTATGGCCCAGGAGGAAACTGATCTATGTATCTGCCACTGGGTATGGCCCAGGAGGAAACTGATCTATGTATCTGCCACTGGGTATGGCCCAGGAGGAAACTGATCTATGTATCTGCCACTGGGTATGGCCCAGGAGGAAACTGATCTATGTATCTGCCACTGAGTATGGCCCAGGAGGAAACTGATCTATGTATCTGCCACTGGGTATGGCCCAGGAGGACACTGATCTATGTATCTGCCACTGAGTATGGCCCAGGAGGAAACTGATCTATGTATCTGCCACTGAGTATGGCCCAGGAGGAAACTGATCTATATATCTGCCACTTAGTATGGCCCAGGAGGAAACTGATCTATGTATCTGCCACTGAGTATGGCCCAGGAGGAAACTGATCTGTGTATCTGCCACTGGGTATGGCCCAGGAGGAAACTGATCTATGTATCTGCCACTGAGTATGGCCCAGGAGGAAACTGATCTATGTATCTGCCACTGAGTATGGCCCAGGAGGAAACTGATCTGTGTATCTGCCACTGGGTATGGCCCATGAGGAAACTGATCTATGTATCTGCCACTGGGTATGGCCCAGGAGGAAACTGATCTATGTATCTGCCATTTAGTATGGCCCAGGAGGAAACTGATCTATGTATCTGCCACTTAGTATGGCCCAGGAGGAAACTGATCTATGTATCTGCCACTTAGTATGGCCCAGGAGGAAACTGATCTATGTATCTGCCACTTAGTATGGCCCAGGAGGAAACTGATCTATGTATCTGCCACTTAGTATGGCCCAGGAGGAAACTGATCTATGTATCTGCCACTTAGTATGGCCCAGGAGGAAACTGATCTATGTATCTGCCACTTAGTATGGCCCAGGAGGAAACTGATCTATGTATCTGCCACTTAGTATGGCCCAGGAGGAAACTGATCTATGTATCTGCCATTTAGTATGGCCCAGGAGGAAACTGATCTATATATCTGCCACTTAGTATGGCCCAGGAGGAAACTGATCTATATATCTGCCACTGAGTATGGCCCAGGAGGAAACTGATCTTTGTATCTGCCACTTAGTATGGCCCAGGAGGAAACTGATCTATGTATCTGCCACTGAGTATGGCCCAGGAGGAAACTGATCTATGTATCTGCCATTTAGTATGGCCCAGGAGGAAACTGATCTATGTATCTGCCATTTAGTATGGCCCAGGAGGAAACTGATCTATGTATCTGCCATTTAGTATGGCCCAGGAGGAAACTGATCTATGTATCTGCCACTGAGTATGTCCCAGGAGGAAACTGATCTATGTATCTGCCACTTAGTATGGCCCAGGAGGAAACTGATCTATGTATCTGCCACTTAGTATGGCCCAGGAGGAAACTGATCTATGTATCTGCCATTTAGTATGGCCCAGGAGGAAACTGATCTATGTATCTGAAACTGAGTATGGCCCAGGAGGAAACTGATCTATGTATCTGCCACTGGGTATGGCCCAGGAGGAAACTGATCTATGTATCTGCCATTTAGTATGGCCCAGGAGGAAACTGATCTATGTATCTGCCACTGAGTATGGCCAAGGAGGAAACTGATCTATGTATCTGCCACTGAGTATGGCCCAGGAGGAAACTGATCTATGTATCTGCCACTGAGTATGGCCCAGGAGGAAACTGATCTATGTATCTGCCACTGAGTATGGCCCAGGAGGAAACTGATCTATGTATCTGCCACTGAGTATGGCCCAGGAGGAAACTGATCTATGTATCTGCCACTGGGTATGGCCCAGGAGGAAACTGATCTATGTATCTGCCACTGGGTATGGCCCAGGAGGAAACTGATCTATGTATCTGCCACTGGGTATGGCCCAGGAGGAAACTGATCTATGTATCTGCCACTTAGTATGGCCCAGGAGGAAACTGATCTATGTATCTGCCACTGAGTATGGCCCAGGAGGAAACTGATCTATGTATCTGCCACTGGGTATGGCCCAGGAGGACACTGATCTATGTATCTGCCACTGAGTATGGCCCAGGAGGAAACTGATCTATGTATCTGCCACTGAGTATGGCCCAGGAGGAAACTGATCTATAAATCTGCCACTTAGTATGGCCCAGGAGGAAACTGATCTATGTATCTGCCACTGAGTATGGCCCAGGAGGAAACTGATCTGTGTATCTGCCACTGGGTATGGCCCAGGAGGAAACTGATCTATGTATCTGCCACTGAGTATGGCCCAGGAGGAAACTGATCTATGTATCTGCCACTGAGTATGGCCCAGGAGGAAACTGATCTGTGTATCTGCCACTGGGTATGGCCCATGAGGAAACTGATCTATGTATCTGCCACTGGGTATGGCCCAGGAGGAAACTGATCTATGTATCTGCCACTGGGTATGGCCCAGGAGGAAACTGATCTATGTATCTGCCACTTAGTATGGCCCAGGAGGAAACTGATCTATGTATCTGCCATTTAGTATGGCCTAGGAGGAAACTGATCTATATATCTGCCACTTAGTATGGCCCAGGAGGAAACTGATCTATGTATCTGCCACTTAGTATGGCCCAGGAGGAAACTGATCTATATATCTGCCACTTAGTATGGCCCAGGAGGAAACTGATCTATGTATCTGCCATTTAGTATGGCCTAGGAGGAAACTGATCTATATATCTGCCACTTAGTATGGCCCAGGAGGAAACTGATCTATGTATCTGCCACTTAGTATGGCCCAGGAGGAAACTGATCTATGTATCTGCCACTTAGTATGGCCCAGGAGGAAACTGATCTATGTATCTGCCACTTAGTATGGCCCAGGAGGAAACTGATCTATGTATCTGCCATTTAGTATGGCCCAGGAGGAAACTGATCTATATATCTGCCACTGAGTATGGCCCAGGAGGAAACTGATCTATGTATCTGCCATTTAGTATGGCCTAGGAGGAAACTGATCTATGTATCTGCCATTTAGTATGGCCCAGGAGGAAACTGATCTATGTATCTGCCATTTAGTATGGCCTAGGAGGAAACTGATCTATGTATCTGCCATTTAGTATGGCCCAGGAGGAAACTGATCTATGTATCTGCCATTTAGTATGGCCTAGGAGGAAACTGATCTATGTATCTGCCACTTAGTATGGCCCAGGAGGAAACTGATCTATGTATCTGCCATTTAGTATGGCCTAGGAGGAAACTGATCTATGTATCTGCCACTTAGTATGGCCCAGGAGGAAACTGATCTATATATCTGCCATTTAGTATGGCCCAGGAGGAAACTGATCTATATATCTGCCATTTAGTATGGCCCAGGAGGAAACTGATCTATGTATCTGCCATTTAGTATGGCCCAGGAGGAAACTGATCTATGTATCTGCCACTGAGTATGTCCCAGGAGGAAACTGATCTATGTATCTGCCACTTAGTATGGCCCAGGAGGAAACTGATCTATGTATCTGCCACTTAGTATGGCCCAGGAGGAAACTGATCTATGTATCTGCCATTTAGTATGGCCCAGGAGGAAACTGATCTATGTATCTGAAACTGAGTATGGCCCAGGAGGAAACTGATCTATGTATCTGCCACTGGGTATGGCCCAGGAGGAAACTGATCTATGTATCTGCCATTTAGTATGGCCCAGGAGGAAACTGATCTATGTATCTGCCACTGAGTATGGCCAAGGAGGAAACTGATCTATGTATCTGCCACTGAGTATGGCCCAGGAGGAAACTGATCTATGTATCTGCCACTGAGTATGGCCCAGGAGGAAACTGATCTATGTATCTGCCACTGAGTATGGCCCAGGAGGAAACTGATCTATGTATCTGCCACTGAGTATGGCCCAGGAGGAAACTGATCTATGTATCTGCCACTGGGTATGGCCCAGGAGGAAACTGATCTATGTATCTGCCACTGGGTATGTGAATTGTGCCTATCGTGATGAAATAATGTTTATTTGTGCTTATTAGAATGTTATATATTTAAATAATATGTTTTTCAAAGTTGTAAGTATGCATATTATGTTCTTCTTTCATTTATTTATGTAATTATTTATTTGTTTTTGAATAATTGTCACAAATGATTCATGGCGGAGCAATACAAAGGTCAGCGACAGTATTGATTTTTGCAAGCTAAAAATAGCGCTGCGCCTGTGACGTGGCACGATTGACAGACAGTTGGGCCTCGCCATTTGCAATCAGCATTTCAGTGTTTACATACTGGCAAGCTGCTGCCTGCCTGAATCTTTACGATATATTAATTATTATTTGTTTATTTAAGTTAGAGAATGAATATATTTATTAATTTACACATTATTATTACATTTATATTTATTTAAAAGCAGTTATTGATTTTTTTTTCGTACTTTTCTATTTGTTTACCGTCAGGAGGGCACTACTTTCGGCTATGCAAATTAGATTTGGCCTGCACCATCCTTACTTCCATAGATTAAACTAGGTTAGTAACGAAAGACATATTACGGTAGAACGAAGACAGGACAGTGACATTAAATATTAAGTAATCGATGTTCTGTTTGTTCGTGGGCATGTTTGTGTCATTGTACCAATTTGTCAAAAGTCTATTTGTCGTTTACGAGTTGGTAATTTTTGCTGCTCTGTAAAACAGGGCGAACAACAGCTGAGTAAGAACGTGAGTGTGTGCCGATGTGCCAAATAGGGTGACCTGAGTAGAAAACTCGTGTGTATTCCGGGGTGCCAAACAACGGGACCGGTGTTGCTGACGTGTTGTTCCTTGTTCTAGGGAACATTAAGTTGAGTAAAACCTACGTTTTTGGCATGCATTGTGATTAATAGTGCATCTCTTTTTCAGCGTGTATTGTACGAACAGATTTTGTGCTCTTATTTTTTGGAGAATACGATTTTCCAGAATGTAAACAAAGAGTACAATTTGTGGTGCTCAGATATTAAATAACATAGCATATCAAAGAATAATAACTAATTAAAGCAGTCAGTTAAAGTCAACGCGAGCCAATTCCCCAACAACATGGCTACTCTAGCTGACTTCATTAAAGCAGGCAAAGAATTGCAATACACAGGTAAAGAGCTAGAAGAATATGCTGATAAGAAATTTAAAGAAGCAAAGGATGCAGAAAGAGATGAACGCACTCGAGAAAGAGAGCATCAAAAAGAATTAACACAACTAGCTGAGATAACAAAACAAAAACAACTAGAACATGATAAGGAAATTAAGCAGCAACAGTTACAACAAGATAAGGAAATTAAACAGAAAGAACTAGAATTAAAACAGAAGACATTAGATCAAGAGAAAGAATTAAAGCAAAAAGAGATAGATGAAATGGCAAGAGTTAAGGAAAAACAAATACAAGTAGAATCAGAGACACAATTAAAGATGAAAGAGATGGATGTAGACTCACACGCAGAGATCTCTGCCACTAAACTTAAAAGTCAACAAGAAGAAAATAAGTTCAACAAATACAAAAATATTATCAAAGCATATTGTAAAGAAGATTCAATTTCTGCCTGGACAGAGAATGTCGAGTATCAGTTTAAATATCACCAAGTTCCTTTAGAGATGTGGGCTATGATTTATATGAAGAACCTGAGTGGTGAGCCCCTTAAAGTAATAGAATCTATACCAACCGATCTTAGATCTGACTACCAATACATCCGTGATAGGATTATGCAACACTTTTTACTTGATGCCCCTGGGTATCAGGTTCAGTTCTCAACTTTAAAACCTAAACCTACTGAGACTTTCATTGACTACGTCTCAAATGTTCAAAGTGTACTAAAGAGGTGGCTTAAAGCGGCTAACATAGGAAAAGACTTTGATAGATTGAAAAATTTAATAACTATGGATAAGGTAATATCCACGATACCATCTTCTTTTGCTAAATTTTTGCAGCAGTCAGACATTGAAACCATAGAACAGTTTGAAAAGAAAGGGTCAGCATATTTTTCTTCAAACAGAAATATTTTTAAAACTTCAAATGACTCTGAAATAGTGTCTTTTGCAAAAGATCAATCTAAAAACTATCAGAGCAATAGAAAACCATTTAATAAATTTGACAAGAAAGATAGAAAAATTTCAAAATGTATCCACTGTCACCTTTTACATGACACTGATTCAATGTGTGACAAATCGCCGAGTTATCCGGCACATCTTGAAAATGTTATTAAGAAGCAACAGAATAAAAGATCTGCATACCGGCGTGCCATTAAATGTTTTTTTTGTTCCAGCTACGGCCACTATTCAAATAAGTGCCTTGGCCGCCAACGTATGAAAGCCAACAATGCTATTTTACTTGATACATCTTCTGATAGTGGTAGTGAGACTGAGTGTGATGTTGAGAATGTATTACCTTTCAAAGAATCTGAAGATGTGTGTTGTGTGAGCGATGTATTAAGCTTTGACAATTGTGTCCAATGTCACCAATTTCATGCAGACGGAAAATTAGAATGTGGGCATTTTGTAACATCCTCCGTAGAGAATGCAAACGCAGCTATAGCCTCCAGAGGCAATCTATTGTTTCACTCTGCGTTGGTCAATGAGAAGCCATGCCGATGTTTGCTAGACAGTGGGAGCTCTATTATTGGTGTGAAAAAGGAACTTGTTAATCCAAAGGATTATACTGGTGACTCTGTAAGATGCCGTACGTTTTCTGGTAATATAGAAACCTATCCTTTGGCAAGAGCCCGTATAAACACCCCGTTCCTTGTGGGTACCTTTACTTGTGCAATACTAGACAACCCTTGTGCTGAGTTAATTCTTGGGTGTCTACCCCAGCTAAAGCACTGTACAGATGAAGAAATATATGTCTGGGAGGAGAAGAATGGTTTCACTCCAGTAAACAGTGAAGATATCCTCGGACATCACAGTCCTAACAAAGGTACTAGACCTGTAACACTTGAAACTGGTCAATACATAATGGTGCTACTACCAGACAAGCATAATAACAGGTTAACTTCATGGCAAGGGCCTTTCAAAGTGATACAACAACTTTCAGATGTTGACTATGAAATATCAATAAACGGAAACTTAAAGATATTCCATGTCAACATGTTGAAACCTTACTATTCACGACAAGAGACAGAAGTAGAGAGAGACGAACACAGTGCACCCACACCAAGTGATCAGACGACAGACATACACAACGCAACTACACTAGTTAGCGAGACTGGCATAACCGACGAGCATACACGTAGCGAGAATACAGAATACACACTTAGCACCACCACCGTACTGAATCAGGTAGACGACGACGGAATGGAACTACCAGTTCCTATTGTAGACAAGACTGCTACATTAGATAGCATACATATAGAACAGGGACTAACAGACAGTCAACGACGACAATTAGTAGAATTAGTAACGGAATACAAAGACATATTCTCTGACATTCCAGGTAGGACGGACAGAATCGAACACTCCATTCTTCTTTCGGACTCTAAGCCTATTAAATGCAGGCCGTACTCAATCCCACTAAGCTATAGGGAAAATCTAAATAAGGAAATTCTGAATTTAGAGGCTAGTGGGATCATCCAGAAATCCACCTCTGAGTACTCTTTTCCAATTGTTCTAGTTAAGAAGAAAGATTCTACAATTCGTCTGTGCGTGGACTATCGAAAGCTCAACAACGTCACCAAGATCGACGCAGAGCCAATTCCTTCCTGCGAAGATCTTATTCTTGACATGTCCACCTCCAAAATCTTTTCTAAATTAGATCTCACTAAGGGATATTGGCAAGTCCCTATGAAGTCTCAATCCATCCATCTTACTGCTTTTTCAACTCCTTTAGGACTGTACGAGTGGCATTTTCTTCCTTTCGGACTTCGAAACGCTCCTGCCACTTTCGTACGCTTAACTAGAGATCTACTTCATGGAGTGACGAATACAGTGACCTATATAGATGATATATGTGTCCATACTGATGACTGGACAACACACCTACTGAAACTGAGACATGTCTTTAATAGGTTGCGACTCTTCGGGCTCACTGTCAAACCGAGCAAAGTCGAATTGGGCCTAAAAGAAATAGAATTCTTGGGTCATGTCATTTCTCAAGGTCAACTAAAGACTGACCAGAAAATTATTACCAAAATTATGAATCTGACCATGCCTACCACCAAGAAACAGGTCAGAAGCCTTTTGGGGCTAGTGAATTACTATAGTAAATTTATTCCAAATTTAGCGGAGATTACAAGTGTATTTTCCAATGTTTTAAAAGCTTCTGTAAAATTGGATGTTAAAGATGCATTATTAATTTCTGCATTGTCAAAATTGAAAATTTTGTTTAGTAATGTTCCAATCCTCCGCTTGCCTAATCCGAGGCTCGTTTATTATCTTAGGACAGATGCCAGCAGGATCTCCATCGCTGCAGTACTAGGCCAATTTTATGAGGGCATCTTCCATCCGATTTGCTACGTGAGCCGTAAGATCACACTCACCGAGTCCAGATATTCCATATCCGAGTTGGAAGCCCTAAGCGTCATCTATGCGGTGAGAAAGCTGCATCGATTTCTGTCCGGTGTGCACTTCATTGTCCAGACTGACAACTCCCCAATAACGGTCATACAGAGTGGTGTACATCGAAATGACCGAATATACAGGTGGTCGCTAATACTACAAAATTACACCTTTAGTATAGAACATATTAAGGGGAAAGATAACATCTTGGCTGATACCCTTAGTCGACCATCTGATGTAGCAATACCAGAAATTTCCACATAAGAGTATACTGTAATATATGTTATTTTAGTACAGTCAAATATTCTATGTGAAATATGTTAGAAATACATGAATATTATGTGCTGAACTAAGCACCAAAAACATTGACCTGCTATGTGTCTGTAGACATCAAAAGTAAGAACTTTACTCTGGGAACAAACATATCACTTTGTGAACTAGGACAGCTTATTACTTGCTAAGCTCCAAATATGTTCCAGTGAAGTAGTTGTGTTAAACAGAGAAAAACAGTGTCAGATGATTATATACATACAGACACGAGAACAGTGGTCTACAAACGAACTCTACAGGTGCAATATCCATAGAGCAAATATGACTGTGTAATGGATTTCAAATACCCAGAACAATTGTAGAGATATTATGCCAATGAAAGCATGTTTCTGAACATTAATGGCAACGACTAACCTGAGGTATTTAAAGACCATGTATATATAAACTTAATGTGATATGTATTATAATGTTTTAATATAGTGATAAAATATAGATAGATTATGTCATTTTAATCTATAGTTAGATTTAGAGAATATAATACTTTTTCATTTTACTTTAGATAGATTATCAAGTTACATATTCATTTAGCTTTAAAAGTAGATTAGGATAGTAATTTAAACATGACAACTAATTATAAGAAGTTTAGATAGGAATAGTATCATTCAGTTTATTATATTTCACTTTGTTTCATTTCATTTGATTTCATTCCATCTTAACCAATCCATTTAACAAACGTTATCATTTAGTAATATGATTAGATTACACCATAATAGAATAGAAATATTATACACTTAAATATACATCATTTTCACCATATAGAATAAGAATATTAATCATATAGTTTGTCTCATTTAAAAACATTAGTTAGAATATGTTATATTTCACATTCCCCATTGTAGAAAGGGACGTAACTTATTACATTTTCACATTACCCATTTCACAAAGAGACATAACTCATCTCACATCAATTTCATTTCACATAGGTAAATTCCATCCCTTAAATTAGATAAATATTAGGAGTAATGTAAGCTTATTTTAGAATTAATGTGACAGATAGATTAAAATAGGCAACGTATTAAATGTATATTTATAGAACTAGTATTAGTATGTCATTATTTAGAATAATATTTCAGTAGAATAGAGTGGTTAATAATACCAGGGTACAAACCATCAACCCGTTTTTCTTACATGTAAATATGTTGTAAATACTTGACGTGTGCAACGGGTGATGCACAGTCATTAGGCTCAACTCTGTCAAACTGAGCCAAACTTGTACAGTGTCACTCCAAGGTTTTTAAATAACTATGAGAGTGAAAGTTATGTGACAGAAATGAAGGTAAAAGATGTGTGACAAAGGTGAGGATGAAAGAAGTGTGACAAAAATGAGGATGAAAGAAGTGTGACAAAAATGAGGATGAAAGATGTGTAACAGAAATGAGGATGAAAGTTGGGTGACAGAAAGGAGGGTAAAAGAAGTGTGACAGAAATGAGGATGAAACATGTGTGACAGAAATGAGGGTAAAAGATGTGTGCCAATAGTGAGAGTAAAAGAAGTGTGACACAAAGGAAGGTGAAAGATGTGTGACAGAAGTGTGAAAGTGATAGCAACTGTAAAATATACAGGAGAGAGTGAGAACAGTGAGCGGATTTTTTCTGCCGCTCAACAGGACTTTTTATTTTTGTTGCCGTCAAATGTTGGTTTCAGTGTTGGAAGTGTGGTGTAATGAATGTATTTTGTGTAATTTGAGTTTAGAATCTTAGTGAAAGTATTTTCAGTCTCATAAGACAGAAACGTAGTCACATATTTGTATTATACACATGTTTGTGACCACAGTTAAATGAATTATGGCACTTGAAAAACTAACTTACATACACATGATAGTTAGAGACACATGTTAGAGGGTAAATTATACTTTTAATTACATCCAAACACACAAACAACCAGAAAAACAAACATATAAATTGCATACACTTTTATTAGATCAAAGGGAGATAACTCCGGGTCAGGGGACATAATAGACAACGAAACACTAACTTAACAGTGAAATGTGACTTTACACGCGGAAGCGAGATAGGTAAAGCCTGTCGCTCACAGCTTGTGTAATGGTTGTTTAATATTATATGGGGGACATGAAGCAATTCATGTGTTGACCTTCAGAAAGTCAACTTTGTATGGGTAGTGAGTTAATTTACTATTTGAGGGCAGGTCTTATAAGACAACGGTCCGGTTCAGACATACCTCTAATTAATATAATATTGCGATTGAGAATAAGGCTCACGCCAACCAGACAAGTTTGTGGCGATTACCAGTAGCCAAGTAAAGTGATGCTACATTGTGACATTAGTCAGTAGGTCTATTAAATAGCCCAAAGCCAGGTTATCTACAGTCTTTGACAAAAATTAGACACACTAATTTGTTTTTAGAAACCTCTTGCGTCACAACCAATGAGTCGAAGTTGATGACGCAACACAGGAGGGGTGGGTGTGTGTCAAAGACTGCCTCATGATAGAACACCACCAGGACGTGGGGTCAACCTCAGATAGAGTGGAGAGAACAGGGTGCCCGGGATTGGGGCAGGATGGATGATAGAAAGAGGGGGACTGTTGACTAGTCCTCACACGGAGGCGTTGACCAGATAGTTAGCACTACTGGTTACGACAGAGTCACGCCTGCGTGATCGCTACGATCGCCACTCAAGCCAAAGCCAGCTAATAGAAGCGTGCTAACTGATCTAGCACGCAAAGGGCCGAAGGGCGTATGAAGGTCCTTCCGCGAGGCGTGTAGCGACGCGAGTGAAGCAAGTCAGACTGGGGACTGACTCTGTAGTGTTCACACCGTGTAGAATAGATTTGTTTTCATATAGCCTAGTAGATAGAGAATAGCTATAGGGGTTAGGAAAACTATTGATAGAGAATATTGTGACTTTATGTGTGATTAGATAGCGACTGTTTTGCAATTGTAAAGAGCCAACGGCAATAAAATGTACCATTTCATTCCTCGCACACGACTGCAAGTTTCTTGTATGGTGTGGGAGAAGTAATCCGATGATGCCTGAAACATGAGTTGTTGACATCTATGTATCTGCTATTTAGTATGGCCCAGGAGGAAACTGATCTATGTATCTGCCACTGAGTATGGCCCAGAAGGAAACTGATCTATGTATCTGCCATTTAGTATGGCCCAGGAGGAAACTGATCTATGTATCTGCCATTTAGTATGGCCCAGGAGGAAACTGATCTATGTATCTGCCACTGGGTATGGCCCAGGAGGAAACTGATCTATGTATCTGCCATTTAGTATGGCCCAGGAGGAAACTGATCTATGTATCTGCCATTTAGTATGGCCCAGGAGGAAACTGATCTATATATCTGCCATTTAGTATGGCCCAGGAGGAAACTGATCTATGTATCTGCCATTTAGTATGGCCCAGGAGGAAACTGATCTATGTATCTGCCATTTAGTATGGCCCAGGAGGAAACTGATCTATATATCTGCCATTTAGTATGGCCCAGGAGGAAACTGATCTATGTATCTGCCACTGGGTATGGCCCAGGAGGAAACTGATCTACGTATAGCCAATGGCTTGGCGTAGAACTTGTTTTTCAGTATCCACTTGCGAGAGAGATTGATTGTATTCAGTGATCATCATCATCATACTGCAAACATGTATTAATGTTCCCAACGCCTCCATGTAGGCTCTGAGTTCAGCATGTAATCTCTAGTTCTAGTGAGGATGTTATACATGCATGTCAGAATGTCCTTCTGTCACCTTCTATTCTTCCATTGGAGCTTAAACCCTCAACCAACTCTCGCCCAGCTCGCCTATGTTTTGCTGTCTTCTGCAACTGCCTCTACGTCCCCCCCCCCCCCCCAAGTGTTCAACTCTATCTCTAATAACATTCCATGTGCACATTATGAGATTCTCCAGGGTGACAGGAGTAGGTTGGCAATCCCGACTCCTTGCTGCTTTCCCTGCATCCCGTCACACCTTTTCTAGAAAAACCTCTTGTCATCTTGGTTGGTTGAGTTATTCTTGTTTTCTTTTATTTAGACATTTTCATGGTTGGCTGAAGTATTCTCTCTGTGGCGAAGTGGTCAAGCCGTTTGACTTGTGATCCGAAGGTTGTGGGTTCGATTCCGGGCCGCACCCTTCGGTTTACGAGTTAAATGTTTCGGAGACTCCTGTAGGTCGTCGCTAAAAGCTACGGAGTTCGTGCTTTGTGCGACGCTTTCCGCGCTGCGGAAAGAGACCGAGCCATATGGGATAACACCCGGTGCGATGAAGTCGACCCTGTCGACTTTTAAGCGACTTTTTTCTAGTATTCTTGTCTTCATATATTTAGACACGTTCGTGGTTGGCTGGGTTATTCTTGTCTTCTTATATTTATACATGTTCATGGTTGGTTGAGTTATTCTTGTTTTATTATCTTTAGACTTGTTCATGGCGGTCTGAGTTATTCTTGTCTCCTTACTTGATATCTACATGTTGTTCAATAGCGTGTGTATATGTCTGTATTTTCTCAAATATTATATTTGTAATTTCAGCAAATGAAGCATTTTACAAGATGAAGAACATCTCTGCAGTGTATCTGTTTGTTTTCAGTCGAGGTGAAGAAAAGAACACAATTTTATTTTCCAACGGTCACAATTGGGCAATCACGCCCATCTCCGGGTTCCAAATGTTGCTGTTATGTAGCCGGGAGCGGGGTTGGAGTGAGCGCCCAACTTTGTATAAATACCCCAGTGGCTCGTGCATTCATCACCACTGCAGCAAAATTCCAACTCCTGGCCTTCTCGTGGCGGACCTGTTTTAACTAACAGGAGAAGGGGCGGCGGCGAGTCACTAACGTCGAGAAATAACCAGAACGCTCTAGATGTGTATGCACGTACATGCATGCGCAGACCTGGAGTGGAACATTACACGAATTGTTGGGAAACAACTTGGTGGAGTGACCACCGGCCAGTCTTTCTAACTGTAGAAAATGAGCTTGTAAGTGAAAGAAGCACCCTCTCGAGGTGGAACTACAAGAAAACAGACTGGGCAATGTACAAGCATCGCACCAGCATACTAGTTAGAAACCTGAACACTGAGAAAGACATAAATAAAGTAGTTGAAGAGTTTGGGAAATGCGCGAGAAACAGTACCAAGAGGAGCTCGTAAACAATATAAACCCTACTGGAGTAGTGAACTGGAACAGTTGCATAATGATGTGGAAGTGTGTAGAAAGCAAGCATAGGCCAAACCCAGCCAAGAGCACCACAATAAATTCCAGCACGCAAAAGCCAAATTTCAAAGGGCCAAGCTGCAGGCGAGACGGAAAAGCTGGCAGGAGAATACGGAGTCTCTGAACCTTGAAAGAGACACAAGGAAATTGTGGAAGCTAATAAAACAACTTAACGATGGGGGCACAGGGAGAAACTCAAAAACTGCACTACATAAAGATGGAAACATCTTAACAAGAAAGCAAGCAGCTGACCATTTTGCGGGCTCATTCGCACAAGATAACAATATCAAAATTAGTCCAGAGAAACAACAAGAGATTCGAGAGAAACGGCAACATACAGGACAGAAGGAAATAGTACATGTGGTTCTGGAGGCACCCATCACAATCAGCGAACTGGAGCTAGCCATATCAAAACTGAATATGAGAAAGTCACCAGGAGCTGATGGTATCTCCAATGAAATGATCAGGAACCTAGGAATAGAGGCCAAAGCTAAGCTGTTGCAGATCTTCAATAACAGTTGGACCTTAGGCAGTGTTCCACAAGCCTGGATAGAAAAAATCATGATATCTCTCCTAAAATCAGGAAAAGATAGTTCCATTGCCTCTAGCTACAGACCAATTAGCCTCACCAGTTGTCCCTGCAAAACACTGGAGCGCATCATCAATCACAGACTGCAGTGGTACATTGAAAGTAAAAACATCCTTGTGCCACAGCAGGCTGGCTTTAGGCAGTGCCACTGTACGGAAGATCAGACAACCTACCTCTCTGAAGAAATTGAGGATGCATTCCAAGAGAAGAAGCTGGTGCTTGCGGCATGGATAGATCTGAAGAAAGCCTTTGACAAAGTCTGGAAAGAAGGTCTGATTAAGAAACTGAGAAACTGCAAAGTCAATAGAAGAATGTACAAATGGGTGAAAGCATACTTGCACAACAGAAGAGCCAGAGTATAGATAGACGGACTCAAGAGCAAGAAAGTACTACTGCGTCACGGTGATCCCCAGGGCAGAGTCTTGTCCCCCACACTTTTTCTAATCTTCATCAATGATCTCTTTGCTAATCTACCGCAAGGAATTAAAGCGGCAATGTACGCCGATGACCTGGTTCTATGGAGCACAAATGAACATGCATCAGTGGCCACCAGATTGCTACAAAGAGCTGTAGATACATTTGTTGCATGGGCAAATAGATGGTGTGTCAGCATAAACACTGACAAGTGCAGCACCACCCTATTTACCCTCTCTCCAAAACAAAAGGCAGGGATGATCCAGATAAATGGAACACCTCTAAGAGAAGATAAAGAACCAACATACCTTGGAGTAACATTTGATGACAGACTGACATGGAGAAAGCACATCAACAAAGCAGTAGCAAAAGCCAGAAAGAAAATAGCCATCCTGAGAAAGCTAAGTGAAACCACATGGGGAGCCAGTGGGAAAATACTTAGCAAAGTTTATCAACAGAGCATACGACCATACCTGGAATACGGGTCAACTGCGTTGTGTTCGGCATCGAAAACCACACTACAAGAGCTGGACAAGATGCAAAATCAAGCACTTGGAGTCACCATAGGAGAGATGAGATCAACCCCTATAGTGGAAATGGAGAAGATGGGGAAGACACAAGCACCGAGAGAGCGCAGAGATACGAAAACGCTAATACAAGCAGAAAATGTCCTTAGCTTGCCAGGCCACCCCATGAAGAACAGATTTGAAAACGAGCATGGTTGGTTGGATTTTGCAGCTGAAGATGTCTACTGACTAAGGTAGTCAGTGTCACACCAAACCTCCTTGGTTGCCTCTCGTGACATGCATGGTAGGTTGCATCACGACAGTTCTTTGCTTCCCTGAAGGATCCAGGTCAAGCCAGGGTGATTCCCAGTCTGCATTGTGTCAAGTTCAACATGGACACAATAAACATTATTTCGCGCCGAGCTTAGAACTTTCTCGTTTGCAAAGACATACGATTATACTGGCCAATTCTCATTGTAGTGCGAAACAGTGAGTCTGCGATTTTTTTCTAGCTTCAAAAGCACCATTAGCTGGAACACTGACAATAGACAATGAAGATGTGAAAATTACCCACAAATGGATGCATGTTGACGACACAACAGCGGGCGAAGCAGCATTTAAGAATGCTTGAGTTAGGATTGGAGTGTGGTTCCAGCAAGGAAGAACATATAAGGGAACAAAAAGGTCCAAATTGGCCTCATACGACATGAGTGGCTGGACACACTGAACATATCACAGTTAGTCAAGCTAACTTTCATTTATACACCTGGGCATTCAGGCGTGATAGGCAATGAGCGAGTAGATCGTTTGGAGGTGAAAGGTGGCAATGGTTGGGCCAGACATAATCAACGCCATATGACTAAGAGATGCAGGAAAAACAACTGACTTTAAGGACACTTGGGAATCTGAAAAGAAAAGAAAATAACAACAACAGAAATGAGATTCCTGAGAAGAATACTCAATGTATCAAGAAGAGATAAGATCAGAAATGAAGAAATCAAGACTAAAGTGGGGGTTACAGCTGCAGTATATTTTATTAGAAAGCAGCAAGTCAAATGGTTTGGCCATGCAAGTAGGTTACCAACTAACAGTATACCACAACAAGCAATTATGTACAGACCAGAGGGAAACAGATGAACGATGGACGCAGGGAATAACAGAGTCCATAGGAATATCGATACATGAAGCCCATAAGCGGGCACTCTCCCGCTGTTTATACTTCACCTCGACACCGCAAGGTACAAGAGGAACATGATGAGATGAGATGGGAATCTGCTTCCTTGTCCACCGATTGTCATCATTGCACTCCAGACAGGTCCATATGCGCTTCGAGCTCCTCTTAAAGTCTCCACCAGCGTATTATATTGCCATATTTGCAAGTTTCCCTAAAGTCGTATGTTTTCACAGTGTCTTTTATAGCCTTGATGATTTCTGACCCATCCTTGCACGTTTCTTGTATCTCTCCATGGACTATAACAATCATGGTGATGCAGCTCTCTAGTCACAGAGGTAAGTTTGCTCTGTGTGCAATAATGGCCGACCCGAAATATGCTAATCTTCCTGGAATTGTGAGTTGTCTTCATCAGTTTTATAGTTACATCTGGTGAAAGGTTTAAATGTACATATCGCTCTCCCCGACAAAATAACCCTGATGTCGGTTAAAAATAAATAAATAAAGGGCATATTTTCACTTCTTAAGTCACTTTGGTTCCAGACTCGTATCATACTCAAAAGGGAGAGTTTATTCGCAGGGCCCTGCGAATAGACGCTTTGTTTATTCGCAGGGCCCTACACCGGGAATAATCACGTGACCAGCACATAGGGCCCTGCGAATAGACGCTTTGTTTATTCGATTTTTGACTGACTGCTTTCGACTGACTGGCCTCATGAATTAACAAATAAACAAGGAAATGCTACGCATATAAAGTGCAGGAAAACCTGGTATATGTGAAGCGGGTTGAAAAGAGAGAAGAGATAGATAGTAGCATGAACCATCAGATTTTTAAATTTGAGTATTTTCTCATGGGACCACCACCAAAAGATAGGCCTTGAGATACCGAATCTAATGGTACCAAGATGATGCATGTATGTCAATTAGAAGCGAAGATATGCAACTTTGAGTGTTGAGATCATTAACGCAGAAATTGACACAAAAGATCTCTTCTGCACATCTTTTTTTCGTGTCCGAACCAAGGTCATAGCAGAAGTTATCAAAACTAGAGTAGTTTGTTTATTTTTAAACGAACATCCTAGCAACCATACACGAACATCCTAGCAACCATACATCATTGCGATCGGTGTAGCGAAGCCTAACCGCTCATGTCATCTATTTTTACATATGATGTAACATTATCGAATTAGCATATAAAAATGGCCGCCAATTAGTTATTATATTAATTAATTACCAACTGCATTCTTAATATTATGTTTAAACCCTGGCACGTAATATATTGTATTATGCGGAATGATGCTACGCACATAATGGGTTAATTCCTGTTTAGATAGGATGCAACATTATCTAATTAGCATATAAAAATGGCCGCCAATTAGTTATTATATTAATTAATTACCAAGTGCATTCTTTATATTATGTTTAAACCCTGGCACGTAATATATTGTATTATGCGGAATGATGCTACGCACATAATGGGTTAATTCCTGTTTAGATAGGATGCAACATTATCTAATTAGCATATAAAAATGGCCGCCAATTAGTTATTATATTAATTAATTACCAAGTGCATTCTTTATATTATGTTTAAACCCTGGCACGTAATATATTGTATTATGCGGAATGATGCTACGCACATAATGGGTTAATTCCTGTTTAGATAGGATGCAACATTATCTAATTAGCATATACAAATGGCCGCCAATTAGTTATTATATTAATTAATTACCAAGTGCATTCTTTATATTATGTTTAAACCCTGGCACGTAATATATTGTATTATGCGGAATGATGCTACGCACATAATGGGTTAATTCCTGTTTAGATAGGATGCAACATTATCTAATTAGCATATAAAAATGGCCGCCAATTAGTTATATTAATTAATTTATGTGTTTACAATCACGACACTCAAAGTTGCATATCTTCGCTTCTAATTGACATACATGCATCATCCTGGTACCATTAGATTCGGTTTCTCAAGGCCTATCTTTTGTTTTATATAATACTAGCTGACCCTGCCCGGCTTCGCCCAGACCCTGGTCGGAAGCATCTCATTTAATTCATATAAGTAGTCATATAAGTTCTCGTTCCCGTTACCGACTGACTGTCTGTCTGTCTGTCTGTCTGTCTGTCTGTCTGTCTGACCCGGCCCGGCATTGCCCAGCTCCTGGTGTGGAGCATCTCATTTAATTCATATAAGTAGTCATATAAGTTCCCGTCTGTCTATCTGTCTGTCTATCTGTCTGCCTGACCCTGCCCGGCTTCGCCCAGTCCCTGGTGGGAAGCATCTCATTTAATTCATATAAGTAGTCATATAAGTTCCCGTTCCCGTTACCGACTGACTGTCTGTCTGTCTGTCTGTCTGTCTGTCTGTCTGACCCGGCCCGGCATCGCACAGCTCCTGGTGTGAAGCATCTCATTTAATTTATATAAGTAGTCATATAAGTTCCTGTTCCCGACTGTCTATCTGTCTGTCTGTCTGTCTATCTGTCTGCCTGACCCTGTCCGGCTTCATTAAATTCATACAACAAAAAAAGAAACTTAAAAGAACGTTCTTCCACACACCATCCATTATTTTTAATGAAAACTCTTTCTAATCACCTGCATGACTACAGTAACTTCTTAAGCAAAAAAAGATGAGTTACAATGTTATGCATTGTGCATTATTTTTATGAAAACTTTGAAAATGCCTTACAGATTGTATCATTATTTATTATAACTCATATGCCTGTACATAACTATGGACAAAGAGTTTATAAATCTTGGAAAACGATGCCACAATATGACTATAAGTTAAACAGAAAAGTTATGCCCCTTGAAATAACTTTTACAGAGTTAGGTCCCCTGAAATATATGAAATTATGATGAAAAATGAAAAATGAAATAATACTGAGTAAGCAGGCGATTTCACACTAACAAAATATCACAGTTGGCAGCTCTGGAATGAAAGGAAGTCGTGTAGAAAATTTCATCTCAATCGGATGGGCCGTTCGCGAACGTATAAAGGACATACGGACATACAGACAGACATACAGACAGACAGACGGACGGAGATCCTAATTTATATATAAGATTTATATAATATGCTGCCACTACTGGAGAGTGCACTGGACTGATATTTGCATGTGGATTATTTTTCCTATTACTATTACCATTGTCCCTCACCATCAGATAAACCCACTCAGACTTCAGGCAGGGCAGACTTGGGCATTCCCCACACATGGCTGCTTAATTGTATAAGCTGCTACATAGGTTTGTTAGATGTGTACTCACTCCATATTGGTTAAGGATTTACCACAGCTTGTTTGTATCTACTCTTGGTTGCGAATAGAGACTTTGTTTATTTACAACTTGGTTGCGAATAAACTCTCCCATAATAAAATGCTTTATATTAACATGAATAAGTAGTACATTAGTAATTTACATCTCTGAAGAATGAAATAGAAATGTAAGTTAACGTATATGATTAAAACAGTATCATAAATAGATCTTAAAACTATAAACATATATAAACTCAACTCACCGCAGAAAGGTGTCAGCCATCACAGCACCTCTGTTACCTTTACAGACAAGAAATCATAAGGTGAATAAAAAGAAATTAGGGAAATGGTATACATATTTTTAAATATCAACTAGACAAAAACCTTAGGGGGAAGCAGTGCCGCCATTCAGCCCATTGATTTTCAATGGCAAAAACCTGTTGGCAAAAAAAGAATGTTTTGAACCACTTCGTAAGCATCTTGAGTGATGAAACTCACCAAATAAATGTAAAATTGCATGCAGAATCCGAAAATCTATATGAAAACATTAGACTATTAATAACTCAAGCTTAAAATAACCGATAGATATGCGTGCAGCAGTGCCGCCATTCAGCCCATTGATTTTCAATGGCAAAAACCTGTTGGCAAAAAACAATGTTTTGAACCACTTTGTAAGCGTTTTGAGCGATGAAACTTACCAAATAAATGTAAAATTGCATGCAGAATCCGAAAATCCATATGAAAACATTAGACTATTAATACATCAAGCTTAAAATAACCGATAGATATGCGTGCAGCAGTGCCGCCATTCAGCCCATTGATTTTCAATGGCAAAAACCTGTTGGCAAAAAAACAATGTTTTGAACCACTTCGTAAGCATCTTGAGCGATGAAACTTACCAAATAAATGTAAAATTGCATGCAGAATCCGAAAATCTATATGAAAACATTAGACTATTAATAACTCAAGCTTAAAATAACCGATAGATATGCGTGCAGCAGTGCCGCCATTCAGCCCATTGATTTTCAATGGCAAAAACCTGTTGGCAAAAAACAATGTTTTGAACCACTTTGTAAGCGTTTTGAGCGATGAAACTAACCAAATATATGTAAAATTGCATGCAGAATCCGAAAATCCATATGAAAACATTAGACTATTAATACATCATGCTTAAAATAACCGATAGATATGCGTGCAGCAGTGCCGCCATTCAGCCCATTGATTTTCAATGGCAAAAACCTGTTGGCAAAAAAACAATGTTTTGAACCACTTCGTAAGCATCTTGAGCGATGAAACTTACCAAATAAATGTAAAATTGCATGCAGAATCCGAAAATCCATATGAAAACATTAGACTATTAATACATCAAGCTTAAAATAACCGATAGATATGCGTGCAGCAGTGCCGCCATTCAGCCCATTGATTTTCAATGGCAAAAACTTGTTGGCAAAAAACAATGTTTTGAACCACTTTGTAAGCGTTTTGAGCGATGAAACTAACCAAATATATGTAAAATTGCATGCAGAATCCGAAAATCTATATAAAAACATTAAACTATTAATGAATCAAGCTTAAAATAGACAATTACTAACTTATATCACAAGAAATTCAATTTTTCAAAGACTGAAGGGAAACTTACCCACACTCTGCGATTTCAAAATGGCAGACTGACCTTTGGTCATGAAGCCAAGATGGCGCCCGTGGTTGTTATGCGTTATTTGAAGGTATCCAATCAGAAACACCAGAACCACCTATAATCGACAATGACTCGTTGACACGGCGAAACCCTTCTGCGCAAGCGCGGAAAAAATGGTTTCCGGTAGAAGTCTGTTTACAGTATACGGTTCACGCTATAGATAGATAATGAAGATAGTGTGCGAGACAGAGATATGAGAAAGATGTGTTGAAAGACATAAAAAAGTGATAAAGACAAGAAAGAGAGAGAGGGGGAGGGAGATAGAGAAGAAGAGAGAGAGAGATGTCTGTATGCCTCTCTATATGTCCGCCTGTCTGTATGCCTGCCTACCTGCCTACTTAACCACTTTCGTGTCTAACTACCCACCTACCTAACCAACTATGAATATTACAAAGAATTATCGCCGAAGCAACGGAGTACGTGCTTTGTGCTCGATACTTTTGACAACAGCCAGGGGGGAGAGAATGAAGCGGAGGAAAAGAGGTAGGGGAGAGGGGGGGGGAAGAAAAAGGAAGAAGAGGGCTGGAGCCAGAAGGGGTAGAAGGAAAACAGATCGTTTGGGACTCAAAAATGTGTGGGTTGGGTATTGGAATTGCCGTAGTGCAAAGCAACGAGGACCAATACTGGAGAAACTGGTACTAACTAAATTACACTCACTTTAAACAACACAATTCTAAATACCCAAAGAGATGAAGGATTGACTTTCACCCAGTGAATTGCTGAAAAATTAAAAAAAAACATTGTCCGGCAAGGAAACGAACGATTGACATTTGACTCTCCCAATTAATTTCTGAACAATTAAAAAAAAAATGTCCGGCAAGGAAACGAACCTCGAGCTCCCGCCCATCTGGCGGGTACACTATCAATTATGCCACTGACGACACGTTTTCCAATCAACGAAAATGTATAATATAGCCGCAAACTTACGTTAAATCACGTGACCAGCCGTGCCCTGCGAATAGACGCTTTGTTTATTCGCAGGGTCCTGCGAATAGACACTTTGTTTATTCGCAGGGCCCTGCGAATAGACACTTCCTACTCAAAAATATTTTAAATTTTCTGTATAATCACTGTGTTGTGTAGTAATTAATCTGATATATGGAGACCCTCAACTTAACCCTTTTAGGACGGAACAACATTGGGCCAAATTTAGGTTTCCCTCTGAAGAAGACGAGCCATTTTTTTGGAGTACAGAAATGACTGAAGTGACAATTTTATAAATTCAAAAAAAAAATATTAGGACCCTATATTATATATAGGTATATACAAGTATATATATTCTTAAAGAGGATATAGTAAAGTTTATTTCTGTGTATGATTGAAGTTGTTTTGTTAATGTTTATGTAAATTTGATGACCTCATTTGTATTTTGTTAAAATAAAATATTTCATACCACTATGTATGAATTGGTACTAAATATTTAATAAAAATGGTACTCACCTAAAATGTCCTCATTGAATACCTACACCACTTTAGAATAATTTTAAACACTTATGGTTAAATAAACAACAACTATGAAGTCCCTATTGACATTTGTAATAGGTGGACTATCAACTGGTGACATGTTTTTTGGTCCGGCCATTGCCATGAATGGGTATAGATAACACGATCCTTTTTATTCCCAATACACAAAACTACGGGGACACGAGGTTGAAATCCTCATGGGCACTTTCTGTATCACTAAAGTCATTATCTGACAGTCTTGAACTGACAAAATCGCTACTATCAGAGCTAGTCAATGCTAGTACGGTCTTCGGGTTCAAAACTGGCCATTTTAGAACTCACAAATCCACGAAAAACCAGGTATCTGCGTTAAAACTCACAAATTTAATCCCTCTGTTAGAAACGTGTGCTGTAACCTGCCATTTTCAAAAGCAAAATGGCTGACGGTTACAGGGCAGCATTTGATTGGCCTGTACTATTGAAAGCTAACCAATCAAAGCAGTTCTTACAAACAGGGCCGATGACTGGCCCGGCCGTCTTTCTGAAAAGTGTCTTGTGGTGACCCCAAGGCCGAAAAACTGGCCCGGTCGTCCTAAAAGGGTTAAGCAGAATTTTTTTTCTTCTTTTTGGTATGAGAAAATAATACACATGATTTGAAATTGATTGACACTCATATAATATAGTTAGAAGTAAACTAGGAATAAAGATAGGACTAGGAGGACGCACCAAAACATAACACTTTAAAAACTACTATTTACTAGGAGAGTTTATACCGAGCTGGCTCTGAATAGACAGAGTAGTTTATACCGAGCTGGCTCGGAATAAACGGAGTAGTTTATACCGAGCTGAAGTATGAAGCTGTTTAAATATCAAGAATAATTTTCCAGATTGGTATCCCCAATAAAAATAATTGTGTCCCCATGCGAGTTAAAGAATTGTTAACTTGCGTTTCTGTACTCTTACTGTTTACAGGCTTCCATCTTTGTTTACATTACCGACCTACTATTTCCTGCTATTGATGTCCTCCTCATAATTCCGGTCCAAGCTGACAGTAATATGCGTCGCCTCAGAAAGACATGTTTAGGCAATTCAAACACCAGGCTTCTGACTTACTGGCCTGATGAATTAACAAATAAACAAGGAAATGCTACGCACATAAAGTGCAGCAAAACCTGGTATATGTGAAGAAGGTTGAAAAGAGAGAGGAGATAGATAGATAACGAAGCTAGTGTGAGAGACAGAGATATGAGAAAGATGTGTTGAAAGACATAAAAAAATGATAACTTTTATATAATATAAATAAGATAATATAAGTGACAAAACATCTGTTCATAATCATAGAAAAAATATTTTTAATTAAAAAGTCGCTTGCACCCAATTAATTGCTGGAAAAAAAAAAAAAGTGTCCAGCAGAGAATCGAACCAACAGCTCCCACTTATCAGGCAGGGACACTTACCACTGTGCTACTGAGGATATGATCTTGAATCAACAAAAGTATATAACATAGCCACGCTCATGTCCCGATGACGTCACATACGTTAAGTCCTAGGCAAATCACGTGACCAGGACCACCCGGGGTTTCTGGGACCGGGAAAAATCACATGATAGTTCAGCTCGGAATAGACAGAGTAGTTTATACCGAGCTGGCTCGGAATAGACACTTTCTTACTATAAAATAACGGAGTGACTATACACATAATTTTGTGAACAGTACGAGCCGCTATACACAAAAATGTGTGGCTGGTCACGTGATTATTCAGCTGGTCACGTGATTAATCAGCTGGTCACGTGATGTCTACTTCCTTTTGACTACATTATTAATGTTTGTGGAACTATCATTGTGTTCTTGGTAGTGTAGTGGTTAGTATCTCCGCCTGTCACGCGGGAGACTGGGGTTCGATTCCCTGCATTGCAATTTCATTTTTCATTTTAATGTTTAAAAATTTTTAATCAATCAATCAGGTGCTGTCTCCACAATGAAGGTTGGCTGAAATGGATCTCCAACACTGTCTGTCTCTCGCCTTGACTGTACATTCTGTCAGATTGATGTTCGTCCATCTCTTGATGTTATCTTCCCACTTGTATCGTTGTCTACCTCTTGCTCGCTTTCCCTCAACCTTGCCCTCCAGTATGGTTTTTATAAGAGTATCATGTCTTTTAACAATAACATGGCCGAAGTATTTCACTTGCCTCCTCTTTATTTCTTCCATCAACTCTCTCTTCTTTCCCAGTTTTTCTAGAACCTCTGCCTTTGATTGTTTTTGTTTCCATGAAATACGACCTATTCGTCTGTATATCCACATCTCCAGGGCTTCTAAGCGACTTTCTATTTGCTTGTTTTAGGAACTAAAATATAGAACTGAGAAACTTGAAGCATCTGAATAAAGTGTGCTCTATGGATCTGCGGTAGCTGCCGGAGGATGCATTGCCCAGGCAGCGACGGAGTGATCGAGTGTCGTATGAGTTCAATAGATGTCTTTGTTTAACGTGAATTTTATTTGCCAAATAAAATATCACTGTATGTAGAGTGTGTCCTTGTCAACAAATATTGTCTTTGTTAGGTTTGAAGAAAAAGAACTTGCAAAAAAAAAAAAAAAAGATAGACATGAAGAGAGAATAATAGAATCTTCTTCAAATTTTTGTGAATAGTGGCTCGTACTATTCACAAAATTTTGTGCCGAATAATCGCGTGACTAGCCACACATTTTTATGTATAGCGGCTCGTACTATTCACAAAATGTTGTGAATAGCGGCTCCCATAAAATAAATTTACTTAAACTATCAACTTTTAATTTTTATGTTGTGTACATTTAGCACATCATCAAATTTCTATTTCTTTCACTTGCTTGTGTTAAGTGCCAGTTTATATCCGTGAATGCATTTCAGTTTCTCATGCTGTTTCAGTAGTGATAACTAGTCTCGCGATGAGTTTCTCAGTTATTATTTGATTTTTTTGCCCGAATCTTGCACAGCTGTGTTTTGTACAAGAGTGTACAGGATTACGAACAACTTCCTTAACCCTTACGCCATTATTTCTGTTTACTTGAGGCTTTTAAAATATTCTTTGACAGGGTTTTATGATTGATTGATTGATTTAGGAATCGACATCACAGCATTCGGGGCATTCCCATAAGTGCTCCGTCCCCATCCTCAGCAGCCAGCGAAGAGTTCCAACACTAATAGTACCAGTAGCAATCTGATTATAAGTCCGTCTCGTCTTTCCTCTGAGCGTTGAGCGTCGGCCAGATCCCTTTGTCACTCCTCGTTGTCTCATTCTTGCCAGACCATGGTAATCCATTTGCTCCTCCGAGGTGTGCACGTGCTCCCACAAGGCCACAACCAATTTTAATCTGCAGACAACAACAATGACAGGGTTTGGTTGTTGTCTGCAGATTAAAATTTAAAATAGTAAAATTATCATGAAAAGCTAATTTATTTGGATAATATAAAATGTAATACAACAATACAACATTCAAACCTATGTGAGGGTAAAACAAAGAAAAAAAACAATTAGCCTGTTTGGTTTCATGTATTCCATTGAAAAATGTTTCCAAAAAAATATATATGCATTCCATAGCCTGTGGCTGGTGCAGACTTGATGTGATTTGCGGTGTGGACTGGATTTGTACAAAAATAAAAAAAGGACGGCATATTTCCCCCTGATGATGAGAGCGTGTATGTCAGGTCAGCAGGGCTGAATGGATAAGAACATTAATTCTTAAACATCCGGTGTGCTGATGCCGGTCAACCCCTAGACCGGTCAGTTGGACTAAAATGTTGACTTCTCATCCTTGACTTGGGGACGAAATTACAAGTACCTCTGAAGTCGGAGTGGGTTCTCCTAATGGCGAGAGACATGGGTAATAGGGAAAGCTAATCCACATGCAAAAATCAGTCCATTGCTACCAGAAATAGCAGCATGTGAATGGACTAAGCTTGAGATCAAAGCGAGTGAAAGTTAAAAAAAAAACTGGCATCAGCAACATCCAAGAAGATTATGGACATGGAGGAGTCCTGACAATAAGTTTAGAAACCAGATTGACTACATGCTCACCAACAAAAGAATTTGATACGCTTTAAGTCACAACAACTATCCCAAATGCAGGCCAGTACAGAGATCATGAATTAGTTATAGGCAAAATACATATACATTCACAGAAGATCAAATACAAACCAAGAAACATTAAATTAGATCTGTGTGCAGTGAAGAATGAGAAACAGATAAAAGACATATTCAACACAGAAATAAAGAACATATTGGATATATTGTCTGGTGTAGACATTCTTTTTCGAAATGTTAATTATCAGTGGACAGAGCTCTGTCAGATGGTTGCATGAATAACCTCCAAAAACTGAAGGAAACAGTAGGAAATGTTTGAGTGAAGACATGCCAAAACTGAAGATGATAGTCAGTAGGAAATGTATGATGGAAGACATTTCAAAATTAATAGAAAAATGACAAAACAAATGACTTTGAGAAATATGTAGAAATTAAAATAAAAATTATGTAAAGAGGCAGAAGAAGCTCGGCTTCAGGAAAAATTGCAGGGACATTGAAAAATAATGCAACAAACAAAATAGCAAACTATTGCACTAGAGAAGTAATGTCACTAAGGGAGGTCAGCATGGCTGAATGGGTAAGAGCACTTGCTCTTAAACTTCCAGTGTGCTGATGGTGAGGCAGTGTGTTCACCCCCTACCCTGGTCAGTTGAGCTAAAATGCTGACTTCTTGCCCTTGATTTGGGGATGTAAATTACATGCACCTCAGAAGCTGGAGTAGGCTTGCCTGATGGTGAGAGACACTGGTAATAGGGAAAGCTAGTCTACAAGCAAAAATCTCTCCAGAATGAACAACACTCGAGTTCAAAGTGAGCGGAAAAAAAATATCACTAACAAAAGTACAACCACTTCAGTGGGTTGCCTGAAAACCCAAGAAGGCAAAATCATAATGGCCAAGGATCAGATTTTAGATGCTTGGTCAGAGATTGTGAAAGATCTGTACAGCGATTTACATTAGGAAGAGTTTGATATTCCCAATAACAATGAAGGTCTACCAGTTCTGAAGATGGAAGTTCAGAATGCTCTTAACCATATGAAATACTGCAAGACCCGAATTCCAGACAACATCACTGCTGAAACGATCAATGTCTTAAAAGAGTATAGTGTAGACCAGGTCACCAGGCTGCTGGCATGGTAGTCATGGAGACAGATTTTACAAATAGATCCATGCTGCCAGATTGACCCAGCACAAAATGGATACCATGAAGTCTCCTGGGAAGTGAAGATGGGTGGTGTGGTGCTGCCCCCCCTCCCCCATCACCCACTGGTCTATAACAATATGGGGTGGCACCATATATCCATTATATCTCCAAGGTTCTATACTTTACTTTCTAGGCTGCTAACATAATATATGATACTTGGGATATGAATGATGCCTCCATATGTATGTAAATCTATGTTTATTGCAATCCGGAGCCTTAGAGTGTGATCAGCATTAAACAGTTAGCATCATGGATCAGAACACACCGATGTTGCTAACAACTATCATGCAAAGGGTTAGGAGGAAAATACAACCAGAACTAGGGGAGGAACAATGTGGATTTGTAGAGGGCAGGGTACAATGAATGCTGTTTATTTGTTGAGAAAATATTCAGTAGAATAGTGAATAGCTGAACAGTGTTCAGTAGGAGTAAACATAGACATGCATATTTGCTTCATTGACTACACAAAGGCTTTCATCAGAGTAATCCACATGGGCTTGATAAAAACACTTGCAGATCTCCAAAATGACAGAGAAGACCTTTGACTTATAAAGAACATGTATTGGAAACAACAAGCTGCCATTAAAATTGTTAATAAAGTAGAACCACTCAATCAAGAACAGTGAGTGACAGGGATGATTAATGTCCTCAGTTGGTTTTACCACATATGTAGTGAAAATGTAATGAGAAAATAAAAAGAGAATCACCATCAGAACACATAACATCAAAAATATAAGTCATGGAGAGTATCCAGTATTGATTGCAGGTAATGAACAGGATCTGTGGCATTTAGAGGATGCGGCTATTGAGCACAGTGAGCATCTAGTGTTAAACAAAAACACAGATGAAAGAAATACCACAATGTAACATCCAAGTAAATGGGGAAATTCTTAAACAAGTGAATCATTTAAACTATCTCGGAACAGGTTTCCTTAGTAGGACTCTACAACACGAACATTTGGTTGTTGTAAGGTAGATAGAAATTATTTCTGCAAGAATTGTGTTACGTACTTTTGTCTCTTATTTTTAAGGATGTGAGCTCTCCAGATGTATTTGAATCAGATGATCTACCAGAGTCTGAGCGAAATATAGTCCCAACAACATCGGTAAGTTAGTGAAGTGTTGTATGTTCTCTATAAATCTAGCCCTGACAGCACCAGTAAGTTAATGAAGTGTTGTATGTTTCCTGTAAATTTAGCCCCAACAGATCTGGTAAGTTAATGAAGTGTTATATGTTTCCTATAAATCTAGCCTTAGCAGCACCGGTAAGTTAATGAATTGTTGTATTTTCCCAATAAATCTAGCCCCAACAGCACCAGTAAGTTAATGAAGTGTTGTATGTTTCTTGTAAATCTACTCCCAACAGTATTGGTAAGTTAGTGAAGTGTTGTATGTTCTCTGTCAATCTAGCCCCAACAGCACTAGTAAGTTGATGAAATGTTGTATGTTCCCTGCAAATCTAGTCCCATATTACCAGAAAGTTAACAAGCTGATGTACAACTATAAACTGAATCTTTCTAGTTGTCACGATGTTTTCCAACGCCTCTCTTCCTGTCACATGACCAAAGAACATTGTCTCTTTCATTTGCTTTTTGTCATTCAAACAGCTGTCATTCTATTATAACTGCACATGTTAAAAATCCCTTCACAGTTTTTAATTAAAAAAAAAAGACGACCGTAATTGACTGCTCTCCTGGCAGTATTTGGGAAATGAAAAAATAAGATAGCCACCAATATAATTTGTAGTATGTATATTTTTATTCTTATCGCTGGCTCTGGCATTGGGATTACGGACAAGGTTCGAAACATAGCTGTGGGCGATTTGGCAGCAGACTGCCTTTCGTTAGCTTTTATAAAATGGAGTGAGTGCCGGTCATTCAGAAAGTAATGGCAAACTACTGAACATTTGCCAAGAAATCACAGTCTAAAAATGCTGGGGTTGACTGCAACATCCTGTAAAGTTTATGCAACTTTCAATATTTCTTATTAGCCCATTTGTTACTGGAACCCATAAGGGAAAGAAATAACAGTAACACTCTAATCTACCATGCATGTCATAAGAGGCCTCTATAGAGGGTTGGCATCAGACTGGTTACCCCATCTCTTGAACAGTTTTGCTGCAAAATTGAACCAATCATGAACAAGTCTACAAAGGGCTTTGTGTGAGTTCATTGAAATCCGGTGCTCCAATGGGAGGTGAAAGACATGAAAGGAGGAAATCTCTTTTGGATGTTCAGTATCAAGCAAGAGGAAACTAACACATTCATTTTCCAGCAATACATTTATGGGCCGTCACATAAGGTGTCATGACGTTCACAAACCCGTACACCAGCCTTTGCCTTGAATAACCTCACATGGCACCTTGATGGCCTCACGAGTTTGGTGTTCTGGATGAGTTAACAAGTTAGTTGCACGCCCTTTGCAGGATCATCCTCAGCATTTTTGGGCAGTTTTTTGTTGTTGTTGCCTTCGCTGGCTTTGAGCTTAAGTTTAGTCCATACTAATGCTACTACATTCTATAGCGCTGGACTGATTTTTGCGTATGGATTAGCTTTCCCTATTACCAGTGCCCCTCACCATCAGACGAACCCACTCCGACTTCAGAGGTACTTATAACTTACATATCCAAGTGAAATACTAGAAGTCTACATTTGAGTCCAATCAACTGGTGTAGGGGTTTAACCCGTTACCTCATTTTCAGCACACCGGATGTTTAAGAACGAGCTCTCTTATCCATTTGGCCATACTGACCTGCTGGCGGTTTGTGAAATAATAGGTAGATTTTACGTTCAATAGTTTGCTATTGGTTTCTGAGCAACTGATGCTCATATCATCACAATCAGCGCAAGGTGGTCTGTTTTGAAATCATCTCCAGCTGATTGCTTTGGTATGTCGGAGAATTATGAAATATGTTCACCACCCCTTGGTCTCTGTGTATGAGTATTTCTGGTATTACTGAAACATGTTGCTGACAAGACACAAAAAAAAATACAAAATTGCTGACAAGACACAAACAAATACAAAATTGCTGACAAGACACAAACAAATACAAAATTGCTGACAAGACACAAACATATACAAAATTGCTGACAAGACACAAACAAATACAAAATTGCTGACAAGACATAAACAAATACAAAATTGCTGACAAGACATAAACAGATACAAAATTGCTGAGAAGGGCTTGATTTATTTGCTTGCAGGAAGATCAGTCCAGCGAGAATGTTGAGCGTATTTCTATCAACACCAGCGCTGCTTTCCAGACTTTCAAGAGCAAGTCAGTGTCTACTGGAAAGACAGGTACCGCTGCCAGATACCTAATATTTGTACCACTCTTAGATGTTTTATATTTGTGCCACTCTCATGTGTGAAACCTGTGTACCACTCCCAGATCTCAAATCAGTGAATCATTCTCAGATGTTTTATATTTGTACCGTTGTCAGGTGTTTATTATGTGTGTGATCCCAAATGTCTAATGTGTGTACCGCTTCCAGATGTCAAATATGTGTAACACAACCAGATGTAAAATATCCATCCCCAGATGTCAGATATGTGTACCACTCCCAGATTTCAAATATAAATATTACTTATCACTCTCAGATACCAAAAATATGTATCATCCCAGATGTCTAATATGTGCACCACTGCACATATAACTTGGCCAGAGAACCGAGTGTCTGCACTTATAACTTTGCCAGTGAACTGAATGCATGCAGATATATTTAGCCCCTTAACTGAATTAGCCAAGTCTTAGTATGGCAGTAGATGGTACTACCTGCTTTCTGTTAGCGCTGAATGTGGGCGGTGCTCACCAAACCTGACACCCCACATTGTGTCAATGGCTTCGGAGGGAGGAGTGCAACTGGGAGGGTACAAGGCTTATCCTGGTGCTTGGAAATGCAACCTAAAGACTAAATGTCATGGTAGGGCAGACCAGGCCCTTAGCCTTGGTCAGCAACTGGTGTAGGATCGAAGCTACTACAGGCAGAGTCTTGTTGTGTTGATCTGGCAGTTTCTGCAGCATGTCTTGTTCCAGGTGTATTGGTGTTCCTTTTCCTCTGGAGTAAACTAGGCAGGGCGAGAGAGGGATCATGCTGCATGGGCAACACATAGTCTCTACAATTCACCCCAGGCTTTGTGCTGTGGAGCAGTTATTATGCCTTTTTTTTAAAAATACGATGTAACAAACTATCATCTGTCAAGATGGCAAGGTGCCAGTAAGACTGAACGTCTTGGTCAGTGAACTGAATGTTGAAGAATGAGGATATTACTGTGTTGTATTTTTATTAGCTAGAGCTGCTTTCAGCAATGAAGATATCTTAAAAGAAGTTAACTCACAAAGAGAACTGGTTACTCGCATCAGAAGAAGACAGTCCACATTCTTTAGGCATGTCATGAGAAGGGGAAAGCTGGAGTTTGTCATTACAGTGGGCAGACTGGACGTGAGAAGAGACATGGTGGAGACCAAGAGAGAAGATACTGGACAGTTTGACATCATAGAGGAATGGCCTAGCACCATAAGAGATTTAAAAAAAAATATAAATTAGTCTTATGTGGAATAATACTAGGTACAAGAGGCAGAGAAAGACGGGGAAAGATGTGTGTATGAAGCTTAAACAGCTGGGAACACATAATGTAAGCAACAACAATTAACTCCTTTAAAATACCAGATTATAGCGAGAATTGGAGAGTCACATCATCATGCCAGCTCCACACAAGGCATCTAATGTAACAGAACACCATATATTCAATCTGACACCTAAAGTAACACATCACCATATATTCAATCTGCCATAATGTAATGTAAATGCGCTTACTTTAGCTTATTGTATCATGATTGCTTATATAACCTTTTCTCTTTGAGCAGATTTCTCTGACAGTGTTGGCAAAATAAGGACTATTGGATACTTCGCTGACAAGACAGAGCATGAGTCTGTGAGTTCATGTTGTATTCTGGGAATATTATGGATGCTTATTTATTCTACCAGTGGGCAGATGCTTTTGCATGCATTTACTCGCTCCTCTATCACATTCCTTCCTGCTACATTTCATTCCTTTGGAACTGAATCCCAGATGCCATCAGTGGTTGCTGCATGTAGTCATTGATTTGTGCTTCCTAGTGATTATTTATAGACAGTGTTGTCTCCTCCATTCTCAGCCCCTGTGTTTTCCACAGAGGCATTCCGTAGGCCAGGCAATCCTTTCATTTCTGAGGGTTTTATAAGTTTTAAATTTGGCCTGTTAGATGCCTATTTGGCTTGGTCTTTTCGATTGCTAACTTCAATGGATTATTAATATGTGCAATTTTCACATAGGGCCTCCTGTTTCTTCTTCTTCTTCTTCTTCTTCTTCTTCTTCTTCTTCTTCTTCTTCTTCTTCTTCTTCTTCTTCTTCTTCTTCTTCTTCTTCTTCTTCTTCTTCTGCGTTCGTCCAGAAGGTTGTTTTAGACATAATTGCATTGTGCCTGTTTACAGCAGAGCTGCAATATTTACACCTTTCGGCTGACACATCCAACTTCAGGCATTTATTTGTTGGCCGGGTTACCTTCCTGGGGTCCTCCTGTTTTATTCCACAGTGATCTGTGTGGGCGTCAAATCCACTATCCCCAAAATGAGGGGTTTTAATACATGAGGTTTCTTTCTTTGTAAAAATCCACAGAGCCATATTGGTAATTTGTACCCAGTCTACTGGAGCCAGAAGTGAATGTCGTACATCTTGGCCAGCCCACTATAGGTAACTGATACAGTATCATGGGAGTCTCCCAGGCCAAGTGGTCATGCCACCTGCATCTTACATCTGAGCCTGAGCCAGTCCACTATGATTATAGCTAACTGATACAAGTATTGTGGGAATCTCCCAGGCCATGTGGTCATGCCACCTGCCTCGTACACCTGAGCCAGTCCACTATGATTATAGCTGATACAAGTATCGTGGGAATCTCACAGGCCATGTGGTCATGCCACCTGCCTCGTACACCTGAGCCAGTCCACTATGATTACAGCTAACTGATACAGTATCATGGGAATCTCCCAGGCCATGTGGTCATGCCACCTACCTCATGCTCCAATGGTTGTGGGTTTGATTCTGGACCACATTATTTGGTTCAAGAGTGCAATTTTGTCAGAGAGACCAGGACCGCTCGGCTGGCAAGTGAGCAACTAGCCACTTGCTGTGAAGGCTTTGGATGAAGTACTAGGGTGAGAAAAAAAATATGAGGAGGTATGTTACTGTGATAGACAATAGTACGTTAAATTGTACTTCAAAAAAGGCATACCGGTATTAACTACAACCCATGGCAGTAGCGAATGTGACTGATTAGACAAATTCGTGCTATAAATTTTCATCCACAGTTGATGCATGTGAATACATGGTCATTTTCACCATCAAACTCCTGGGGGTTGCCACTGGAACTATGGAATTCTTGCTCTTTGCAACGCTTTCGGCAGGTCACCCTGCGGAAAGAGACCTAGCCATATGGGATGAAACATGGTGCAATGAAGTTTATCCTCTTGCTTTTTGAACCCGTTCTTTCTTGTTGAAACAAGTGCCATAAACATGTCAGCTTGACCAAGATTTCATGTTTCATTTGACAAGAGTAATATGGTTTCATTATAGATGGAAGTGCATGTTACATTTTTAAAAATTTTAGGCAGAAGGTGGTTCAAAAGGCGAGAGTCCACAGCAGAAGTTTCAACGTTTACAGCAAGAGTTGCGGGACCTGGCAGAGGAGGTTGGGAAGTTGAAGGTAAGATAATCAGTGAGAACTTTGGGATGTTTATAGTTGTAAGAGTTACTGTCCCTATGCTGTTGAGTTGTCTACTCTTGCCAGCCCATGTCTACTGCTGGTTTGATGTGGCAAAGAAATGTTGGTTGATTGATTGATATTTATTTTAGAAGGGTTACAAATTGGGCACGCAGGCCCATCTTACATTCAGCCCTTCCAGTCACTCATCTTTCGTTCATCAGTAGTGCATGATGCATTTACATAGGAAAAAAACATTGTCAAATGAATGTTGTAAACATAAACAATGCATATTACCATGTTATGAGACATATCCCCCACCCAACCACACATCCTTCACCCACCACACTTCCACCACATACACACATCCCCCCACCCACACACACCTCCCAACCACACACACAAACCCCCCAACCACGCACACACCCCAGGCATACATATATGCCTCCACCCACCCACACATCCCCCACCCACACATCCCCCACCCACACATCTCTCCTACCACACACACAGCCCCCACCCCACACACACTCACCCACCCACACATCCTCCACCCACTCACCCACACACCCCCAACCACTCAGCCAAACACACATTCCCAACTACACATTCCCCCACCAACACAAACATCCCCTGCCAACCCACACATCATGCACCCACCCACACATACCCCCACTGACACTTCCCCCCACCCACACTTCCCCCCCCCCCACCCACACTTCCCCCACCACACAATCTCCCCCACCCACACACACATCCTGGAAGGGAGCTGGCTATCCCAGCTCATTATGCATTGACTTAATAAGTGAAGGCCTAACAATACCATAGAACAACCTTGACCTATTGCATATTTCACCTTTATGTAATAGGAAACACGGTAGCACAATATCTGGGACACATGTCTGCTGGCTCACTGGTCATGGGTTTAGATGTGCATCAAGGAAGAATTGAAACAGCCATTGATGATGGCTGCCTGGTTGACCCAGTCTCTCATGGCTTCCAGGAAATGTCTTGGGAAATAAAGGCTTGGGAAAAAAGCCAATGTGATACTGACCACATCACACTTTGAGTTCTGATTGGTCTATACACATTTAGAGTTAGCACTTTGAGTTCTGATTGGTCTATACACATATAGGGTTAGCACTTTGAGTTCTGATTGGTCTATACACATGTAGGGTTATTAGCACTTTGAGTTCTGATTGGTCTATACACATATAGGGTTAGCACTTTGAGTTCTGATTGGTCTATACACATATAGAGTTAGCACTTTGAGTTCTGATTGGTCTATACACATGTAGGGTTAGCACTTTGAGTTCCGATTGGTCTATACACATGTAGGGTTAGCACTTTGAGTTCCGATTGGTCTATACACATGTAGGGTTAGCACTTTGAGTTCTGATTGGTCTATACACATGTAGGGTTAGCACTTTGAGTTCCGATTGGTCTATACACATGTAGAGTTAGCACTTTGAGTTCCGATTGGTCTATACACATGTAGAGTTAGCACTTTTGGCCTGAAGTTCCCACCAGCCTGTTAAAGGCTCATGTACTGACTTTTGTTCTAACTGACCCTGACTGATTCTCTGTCACCTCACTCCGGCTCCATGGCAAAGAGGTTACAAATGCAATTTGCAGTGCCGCACACTGCTTTTGAAACACAGTTGCGGGCGATTTGGGTTCGGATCGCCCAATGCTGGTTTTTATATAGACTTTTATGAGACTGATCGTTCTGAAAGCAATGGCAAACTACCTAACATAAACTTGTCAAGAAATCATATAAGTTTTTAGAAAGTTAGTTTCATATCCTTTACTGGACGTCCCAGTCAACCCCAACATTTTTTGGCTGTTTGTAATTTTTTGGCTGTTTGTAATTTTTTGACAACTTTACGTTCAGTAGTTTGCCATTGCTTTCTGAATGACCACCACTCATACTATTTTATAAAAACCAATGCAAGGCTGCCAAATTGCCTGCAGCTGTTTTTCGAGCATGTTTTGTGGGATTACAAACTGCATCCGTAACCTCTTTGCTACAGAGCCGGTAAGAAATCATAAGCAGCAAAGAAATGCTGAAGTTGACTGCGACATGCAGTAGAGGATATGCATCGAACTTAACCATCACCTCACTGTAGGTGATTCGTTACCAGCACAGTTAGCTGCATGTTTTTTAAAAATGGCACAGTCAATCCCATTATTTTTTAATCTGTCTGTGATTTTCTGGACTATTTTACATTCGGTAATTTGCTCTTGCTTTCTGAATAGTCAATGCTCATATCATTTTGAAAACTATCACAAAACAGTCTGCTTCCAAATTGACTGCAGCTTCATACCAGCATGTTAGGATTCTGAAACTGCATTCACTATCCCTAAGCCATGAATGCCGTACCATTTTATATTTGATCCCAGTTTTGTTTTACATGACCGGGACATAAATCCATGTGAACTGATTAATTGAGCTCTGGAGTTGCATTAAAATGTGGCTTCTTGTTTGTTGCCAGTACCATTTTATATTTGATCCCTATTTTCTACATGACCGGGACATAAATTCATTTGAGCCGATAAATTAAGGTCTGGAGTGAAATAAAATCTGGCTTCTTGTTTGTTTGGGCAGGAGAATGTCACAGATGCAGGTTCTGGTGAGTCTGTGTCTCCAGTTACCATGGGAAAACAGCTAGAGTACCTCCAGCACCAACTGACAGAGCTACACTTGGAGAAGCTGTTGGGCCCAGAGGCATCTGTAGATCTGGCTGATCCACAAGGGCTGTTGAGAAAGTCAGTAGTACACGTTTGTTGTGGTGCATGTATTTATGTGCTGGTTGAATGTATACAAACTGTGTTTATTGCCATTAGTCCTGTACGGGGCTGATTTATTAAAACATTCTACAGTGTCTTGATATATGATCGTGGAAATAATGTAGAGATATGTGAAGGTGGAAATAATTTAGAGACATGTGATGGTGGAAATAATGTAGAGATGTGATGGGGGATATAATTTAGAAATAAGAGATATGTGGTGGTGGAATGAATGTGGAGATCTGTCATGGTGAAAATAATGTAGAGATAAGTGATATATGATGTCAAAAGAATATAGAGATAAGTTATATGTGATGGTGGAAATAATGCATAGATAAGTAATATGTGATGGTGGAAATAATGTAGAGATAAGTGTTGTATGTTAGTATAAAGAATGTAGAGCTAAAAACACACATTTAAATAGATTAGCTTTATAATGATGTGATGAGGCAAAGACGGAAGAGGCTGAGAAAGAAGAGGAGTATAAATTTTAAGAATAAGACTATTAGTAAATGAGGAAAGAATCATATGAGGAAGTACTAAGTTTTTAAAAAAAAGGTAAGGACCCTTTGAAACACTTTAAGGTGCATTCGGCATGCAGTACTTGACCCATTGTTATAGACCACTTGGTCATGTGGGGGATGTGGTTAGTATCATGTCAGCTGCCTTTAGTTCCCAGGACATTTCATGGTACTTGTCATAGGTTGGGGATGACTTCAGCCACCAGGTCTATTTTACATATTCACCACAAGGAGTATTCAAACCCCTGACCACTTGGCTTACAGGAGAGCAGCCAGCCACTATGCCATGAAGGCTCCATGTGAAGCACTGTAACAAGCTATGTGGAGGGTCCCAAATAACTATGTCTCAATTTTCTCATGTATATTTCATAGCCCTGGCTTTAAATAGGTCTTTCCCTGCCAACCCTCCTCCGTTTCCCCCGGACTCACTGTCACTCTCTATTCGACCTAAGGACCTATTTCCTGCAGGGTCGTTCTGGCTGACACGCATACAACATGACGTTCTTCAACATATTTGTAATTGTAAATTTAATAACTCAATACACAAAACGTCAGAGGTTGATGGTCAGACTGCACTTTGAACGGTACTCCATACAGATAAGGTTGAAATTTCTGTACCGCCCACACTAGAGCCCGACATTCCCGTTCGACGGTGGAGTAATTCCGTTCCGCGGGTAACAGTTTTCTACTGGCATATGCCACCGGACATAGCACAGTAGGATCATCTCGCCCTTCCTGCAACAGAGTTGCTCCAATCCCTATGTTACTCGCGTCGGTTCTTAGAACAAACGTTTTCTCCAAATTTGGGAGTTGCAGGACTGGCCTATCCAACAAAGCCTGTTTCAGCTTCCCATAAGCCTCTTCACAGCTCGGGGTCCAGACTATAGGATCTGGCGATCCTTTCTTCAGGGTTTCGGTTAACGGTGCCCCAATTTCGTTGAACTTCGGAATAAATTTCTGGTAAAACCCACACAGAGACAAGAAAGACCTAACATCCTTTTTGGATTTAGGACGGGGTGCGAGTCTGACCTTCTCTACATTCTTTTCTTCCGGTACCAAACCCCCCGGGGTAATAGTATGTCCCAGAAATTCTAAGGAGTGATAGCCAATCATGCATTTGGCTGGACGGGCAGTTAACCCCTCCTCTTTCAATCTTATGAAGATCTGTTCCAAGGATTTCAGGTGATCTTTCAGATTGCCAGACGCGACGAGAATATCATCCATAAACGAGACGACAGAGGGATCCCTTAAAGGGTCTAATAACTTTCTCATCATGCGTGTGAACACACTGGGCGCATTGCTCAGCCCAAAAGGCATCACCTTAAATTCGTAATGGCCGCTCGGAGTACTGAAAGCGAGCAAGGGCCGAACCTCAGGCTTCACAGGGATCTGATAATATCCCCGGCTTAAATCGATTTTTGAAAAGTACTTTGCCCTATTTAATCTGGCAAACAGTTGATTTGTGTTTGGTAACGGCTCAACTTGGAATGTCGTACAACTGTTTAAATGCCTGTAATCAATACACAAGCGGTGCTCCCCGCTTGGCTTTCTCAACAAGACAACCCCGGCATTATAAGGAGAAGTCGAAGGAGTTATGATGTCATCATCCAGAAGCTTCTGGATTTCGGCTTCCAGGGCCTTCTCTTTCGCAAAGGGCACTGGATATATTTTTTGGCGAATGGGGTCTTGGATATCAGAGTCATATCAAACTCAACCAACCCTGTCCGCCCTGGACGATCGGTAAGAATCTGTTGATGGGACTCCAACAAATGGATGACTAGTTCTGTTTCTTCAGCCGACAGATCAGGATTTATATGTACATCCTTATAGGTTTCCCCAGGGTGTAAAGGATACTCCCTATCCGCGTCTTCGCCCGATTCAGTTTCCATCGCGACCGCCATAGTCATGAGTGGGAGAGAAGTACCATCGGATCGTTCCTCATATTTTTTGAGGAGGTTAATGTGGAAGATTTTAGATTTCCCCCTGATCCGGATAGCATAATTGGTACGGGACACAACCCTTTCCACCGGGAAAGGCCCCTGCCAACCAATCTCGAGTTTATTGGAACCTACTGGAAGTAACAACAGAACCCGATCCCCCACCTTCAGAGACCTATCTTTCGTCCTTCTATTGTAGTAGGCCGCGTGTCTCTTTCTGGCCGCTCTCAGATTCTGAGCCGCCAAAGCCCAACCTGTCTGGAGTTTCTTCTTTAACTCCTCGACGTAATTGTAGGAAGATACCACCTCTTCGGAAGTCTCCTCCTCTGTCCAACATCTCAATAAGGCTTCTAAGGGACCCTTGATTGGCCTCCCGAATAATAGAGTGGCTGGTGGCAACCCGGTTGACCCATGGAGAACCTCCCGATAGGCGAACAAGGCGGCTGGGATATATTCATCCCATCTGTCTGGTTTCTCTTGAGCCAGCTTCCTAAGCATGGTCATCAAGGTACCATTAAACCTCTCTACTTGCCCATTAGACTGAGGGTGGTATGGGCTTGTGTGAATGTGGTTAGTCTGGAAGATACGAAAGACTTCCTCCATCAGCTTACCACAAAACTGAGACCCATTGTCCGTTAGGATCTGGTTTGGAAATCCCAACCGAGTAAAAGTCTCCATCAGTGCATCAGCCACTCGCTTAGAGTCGATGGTGGCCAACGGTATCGCCTCGCCCCACATGGAACAGCAATCCACCATCGTCAGAATATACATATTCCTCTTCCTAGTCCGAGGAAGAGGACCAACCAGATCGATGGCAACTCTCTCGAAAGGAGAGTTCATAATGGGCATATCACCCAAGACTACCGGAGCCGTCCAGTGTTTTGGTGCCACACGCTGGCACTCTGGGCACGACTTGACGTACCTACGCACATCTCCAGTCATCCCTGGCCAGTAGTAATGGCAGGAAATGCGCTGAAGTGTTGCCCCGACACCCATATGTCCACTGAAAGAAATGGTGTGTCCCATATGAAGAAGCTGTTCCCGATAAGCCTTAGGAACTACCAGCTGTCCATGCTGGCGTTCCTCCACTCCGGCTCTCCGGTACAGTAACCGATTCTTCATATAATACTGACCCCGTCTTGGTGGGTCAGCACTTTTTGGCAACTGGTTGAAGCAAGGTTGCAACGTAGCATCCTGGCTTTGAGCAGCTCGTAACTCCCCAGGCAAGGGATTCACGATCAAGGCCGGCGTCTGCTCCTCCTCCGATTGAGATCTGGTTTGCATCGCCCCTACGTACATGGGTTCGTTTGGGATCCCTAGGAAGACGTAGCGGCAACCCAAGATCATCGGGAAGATAGGATCGATCAGAACGGCTGCCTGAATAGTGCCGGTAACATATTTTGATTTGATGTCCACCTTCGCAATTGGAAGAGACATCGCTACCGCTTTCTTTGTCGCCGTTTGAATCTCAATGGATTCCCCGGTTAGCTGCTCTGGGCTCACTAAGTGTGATGAAATTACGGCCTCAAACTGAAGACCTGTGTCATAGAGACACTCGACTGGTTGTCCGTTCACAAGAACCGTCTCTACTACTGGTGGTTTTTCTGAATCTTTGTTCCCAGGATCCCTCCCTTCTACCTCCTTGTTAGACCCCTCCCCGGTTTCTACAAGACAGGCAGCATAGTGAGAGTCTTTCTGTTTGCGCCTGCAATCGGCCGTATTGTGTGTGGGAGATTTGCAGAAGGCGCACCACTTTTCACTCCACTTTCTTTTGGGAGATCCAGGTGGACTCTTACCAGAGGGTTTCTTAATGGGAACTTTTTCGAAAGGATCCTCCTTTTTGGTGTGAGTGGGTTTGGGGTTCTTCTTCTTTCCAGACCCAGTGTCTGGTGATCGGAGATTGGGTTGTGCCAGTTCCCCATTATCCCCATGAGCTAGCACATACCTTTCCGCCAATGTGTTGACTACGTCTAACCTTTCTGTCCCATTTTCAACCAAGAAGGTTTGCAATGGCTTAGGCATCATCCTCTTCATTTGGTCCACGACCACTAATTCTTCTAAACTTTCATAGTCGTTGGCAAATCCTGCTAATGACATCCATTTCAAAAGGTAAGACTTAAGTCTAACACTGTATGCTGAGAACATCTCTCCTGGCTCTCTCCTCGACTTTCTGAACTGTTGTCGGTAAGTATGGGCTGTCATCTGGAACCTTTTCAATAATGCCTTTTCCAGGGCCTCATAGTCATTCTCCATACCAGGTGGCAACTTTGAATAGACCTCATATGCGGTCCCCCTCAGGCCCTGTGAGAGTTTCAAGTTCCATTTCCCACGTTCCAATCCCATAGCCAAAGCCATCGACTGAAATCTGTGAAGATACTGGTCGATCTTATCTTTGTGTTCATCGAACGGGAGTAATGGGAACTTCATTGCCTGGTATGGACCGCCACTAGAAGTTGTTGAGTCAGGGAGAACTGCGCCTCCAACTGCACCCTCGCCTCCCTTGGCAGTTTGAGCTTTCAGCTCCAACTCCCTCATACGGAACTCATGGTCTCTGGCTGCCTGCTCGGCCACCATCTTCCTAGCCTCAGCCTCAATTTTCTTTGCTTCGCGCTCTGCCTCGATTTTCTTAGCCTCGCGCTCTGCCTCGAATTTCTTAGCTTCGCGCTCTGCCTCAATTTTCTTAGCTTCGCGCTCAGCTTGTCGAAAATCTCTCTCCACTTCTTGAACATATTTCTGTAACTCAGCCCATTCATAGCCTATCTCACGCCCTGTAGCCTGCACTTCAGCCACATTAAATTTCGCGGATGCCATCTTAACTCAGAGGGTAAGTGAATAGGTAATGGACAAATGGATATAATACACGACCACAACACTTCGTATGTCGTCAGTCTGTGTCAGGAAGAGTATAGACAATAGCCAGGTACGGTAAGCAGAACCTATTGATATTAGACCAGAATATCTGTCCCCTATCCCTATATCAGCCAGAGCTCCACCAGGATTTAAAATATCCCGGACGAGCCCCCAGAAATTGTAACAAGCTATGTGGAGGGTCCCAAATAACTATGTCTCAATTTTCTCATGTATATTTCATAGCCCTGGCTTTAAATAGGTCTTTCCCTGCCAACCCTCCTCCGTTTCCCCCGGACTCACTGTCACTCTCTATTCGACCTAAGGACCTATTTCCTGCAGGGTCGTTCTGGCTGACACGCATACAACATGACGTTCTTCAACATATTTGTAATTGTAAATTTAATAACTCAATACATAACAGCACAGAGAAAAAACAATATCTGACAATTAACTCATAAACATCTACACACAATCTAGAGAGAAAACTAGTCCATACAATATCAACACAAATATAAATCTCCTAGCTCATCGTTTTCCATATTGTCCCATGAATTCACAACCACCTCATGGCAAGTTCACTGGTCTTTATTTCCCGCGTAGGTTGTTCGAACAACAGGGTTCCATAAATCCAGGATTCCAAGTTTCCGTGTCCTACACGAATGTAGTGTGTCCAATGGTTAGGGAAAGTGCCCTGGGATCACGTGGCACAATTTTGGTGGGGAAATACTCAAGGAGAATAAATAGGATATATGTACGGGTGTGTCAGTGACTTAGGCGGGATCTAGCCCAAAATGAAAACATACTCGATCTCAGCTCAACGAAACGCCTGCCGAGGTGTCTGAAAGTATTCGTTCGGGCCCGCCGTGGTTCTATCTGGTATAGCCCAACAGCAGCAGGGACCTCATAGTAAACATAAAGTTCTATGTCGATGCTCTGTCGAAACCTCCGGCTATATTCGCCGTCAAAAGAAGGATCCTGTAAAGTTAAAACAATTTTGAGAGCCTCTGGTGTAAACTTCAGATACAGCCGGCATGGAGATTCCAATGGTCTCAGCATGTCGGTTGCCATACATAAAATCCATACAATTACCTAGTATTCAATTGTCTTCATACCACACTCCTCTCCACACTCATACCATGCCTTTATTAATATTGGGCACATACCTTCTCAGGCTTCCCTCTCACTTGCAAACCTTGCCTTTCTCACAACAAAGCTATTGTGGAGTAGTGTGCGTAATTATGTATGTTTCCTACTCTTAACTAATATAATAGTGGTGGGTCTGTATGGACCGCAGTGAATCTCCCTCCCCCATCCCTAGCAAGAACAGGAAAGAGGAAACTACCCTGTCCGGCCGCCGCTCTTGTCTGAGCTGTCACCGCAATGTATCGGCCGTGTCTCACATAACCCATATATTCAGATGAGTTCAGGTTCTCTCAGGGAGACAGGGAAGTCCATTTATACTCCCAACATCCTCCTATCGACCAGGAATCACCCGGTCCACCTGCCCCCCCATCAGCCGAAAGACGAAAGAGATAGCACAGTGGATCGCCTCTTCTGGCTCAAGAAGATATAACTCAGATGGGTGGAACCGGTCCCCACGGAGTCCTTCCCCTCGACATGCCATAGCTATAGAATGTTTATATTCAAATGAAAGATGACACTAAACAGAGGTAAAGCCATAGGAAGAAAGATAGCCCCGATTTGTTCCCCCGCCATGCCCAGATCTAGACGCTTAGCCATATTGGCAAGACTGCCGTTTCACCAATTCGTCTCATTATTTGAGACGACCAAGCTTAATATGCTCAAGACTGGCAGGACCAATTAATCTAAAATTACCTTTTATACCCCAGCCGTAGGATGCGGCACTTTATCTGTAAAATTCTTTAAAACTTTAATACATTGTGCCGACCACAACCGACAAGGTTGACAACGGACTTTTCACGCCCAAACCATTACCCTAGGTCTTATTTGGTGCAAGGCGCGCCATTGGGTTTTCCCGAAGAACAGATAGATTTCAAAGTATTCGTGTCAAATACTCGGGTTATGAAAGTAACCCAGAGAATCCCACTCCGGAGGAATTGAGCGGATAGGTATGAGGACATGGGCCACTGGGGTTTCGCTACATAGGCCCCCTCTTAAGAAAGTCGAACCCTACGAACTTTCAACTGCCAGAGGTTCTGTTCGAATTACCTCCCCCTCACCTTCGACCATAGGATGCCGTGACATAAAATCCGCTCCCACATTATTCCTTCCGGGGATGTATTCGACCGTGAACTGATACGGTTGTAAGAGCAATGACCATCTCATTAACCTTGCGTTCAGTTTCTTAGAAGTTGCCAAAAACGTCAGAGGTTGATGGTCAGACTGCACTTTGAACGGTACTCCATACAGATAAGGTTGAAATTTCTGTACCGCCCACACTAGAGCCCGACATTCCCGTTCGACGGTGGAGTAATTCCGTTCCGCGGGTAACAGTTTTCTACTGGCATATGCCACCGGACATAGCACAGTAGGATCATCTCGCCCTTCCTGCAACAGAGTTGCTCCAATCCCTATGTTACTCGCGTCGGTTCTTAGAACAAATGTTTTCTCCAAATTTGGGAGTTGCAGGACTGGCCTATCCACCAAAGCCTGTTTCAGCTTCCCATAAGCCTCTTCACAGCTCGGGGTCCAGACTATAGGATCTGGCGATCCTTTCTTCAGGGTTTCGGTTAACGGTGCCCCAATTTCGTTGAACTTCGGAATAAATTTCTGGTAAAACCCACACAGAGACAAGAAAGACCTAACATCCTTTTTGGATTTAGGACGGGGTGCGAGTCTGACCTTCTCTACATTCTTTTCTTCCGGTACCAAACCCCCCGGGGTAATAGTATGTCCCAGAAATTCTAAGGAGTGATAGCCAATCATGCATTTGGCTGGACGGGCAGTTAACCCCTCCTCTTTCAATCTTATGAAGATCTGTTCCAAGGATTTCAGGTGATCTTTCAGATTGCCAGACGCGACGAGAATATCATCCATAAACGAGACGACAGAGGGATCCCTTAAAGGGTCTAATAACTTTCTCATCATGCGTGTGAACACACTGGGCGCATTGCTCAGCCCAAAAGGCATCACCTTAAATTCGTAATGGCCGCTCGGAGTACTGAAAGCGAGCAAGGGCCGAACCTCAGGCTTCACAGGGATCTGATAATATCCCCGGCTTAAATCGATTTTTGAAAAGTACTTTGCCCTATTTAATCTGGCAAACAGTTGATTTGTGTTTGGTAACGGCTCAACTTGGAATGTCGTACAACTGTTTAAATGCCTGTAATCAATACACAAGCGGTGCTCCCCGCTTGGCTTTCTCAACAAGACAACCCCGGCATTATAAGGAGAAGTCGAAGGAGTTATGATGTCATCATCCAGAAGCTTCTGGATTTCGGCTTCCAGGGCCTTCTCTTTCGCAAAGGGCACTGGATATATTTTTTGGCGAATGGGGTCTTGGGTAGTCAGAGTCATATCAAACTCAACCAACCCTGTCCGCCCTGGACGATCGGTAAGAATCTGTTGATGGGACTCCAACAAATGGATGACTAGTTCTGTTTCTTCAGCCGACAGATCAGGATTTATATGTACATCCTTATAGGTTTCCCCAGGGTGTAAAGGATACTCCCTATCCGCGTCTTCGCCCGATTCAGTTTCCATCGCGACCGCCATAGTCATGAGTGGGAGAGAAGTACCATCGGATCGTTCCTCATATTTTTTGAGGAGGTTAATGTGGAAGATTTTAGATTTCCCCCTGATCCGGATAGCATAATTGGTACGGGACACAACCCTTTCCACCGGGAAAGGCCCCTGCCAACCAATCTCGAGTTTATTGGAACCTACTGGAAGTAACAACAGAACCCGATCCCCCACCTTCAGAGACCTATCTTTCGTCCTTCTATTGTAGTAGGCCGCGTGTCTCTTTCTGGCCGCTCTCAGATTCTGAGCCGCCAAAGCCCAACCTGTCTGGAGTTTCTTCTTTAACTCCTCGACGTAATTGTAGGAAGATACCACCTCTTCGGAAGTCTCCTCCTCTGTCCAACATCTCAATAAGGCTTCTAAGGGACCCTTGATTGGCCTCCCGAATAATAGAGTGGCTGGTGGCAACCCGGTTGACCCATGGAGAACCTCCCGATAGGCGAACAAGGCGGCTGGGATATATTCATCCCATCTGTCTGGTTTCTCTTGAGCCAGCTTCCTAAGCATGGTCATCAAGGTACCATTAAACCTCTCTACTTGCCCATTAGACTGAGGGTGGTATGGGCTTGTGTGAATGTGGTTAGTCTGGAAGATACGAAAGACTTCCTCCATCAGCTTACCACAAAACTGAGACCCATTGTCCGTTAGGATCTGGTTTGGAAATCCCAACCGAGTAAAAGTCTCCATCAGTGCATCAGCCACTCGCTTAGAGTCGATGGTGGCCAACGGTATCGCCTCGCCCCACATGGAACAGCAATCCACCATCGTCAGAATATACATATTCCTCTTCCTAGTCCGAGGAAGAGGACCAACCAGATCGATGGCAACTCTCTCGAAAGGAGAGTTCATAATGGGCATATCACCCAAGACTACCGGAGCCGTCCAGTGTTTTGGTGCCACACGCTGGCACTCTGGGCACGACTTGACGTACCTACGCACATCTCCAGTCATCCCTGGCCAGTAGTAATGGCAGGAAATGCGCTGAAGTGTTGCCCCGACACCCATATGTCCACTGAAAGAAATGGTGTGTCCCATATGAAGAAGCTGTTCCCGATAAGCCTTAGGAACTACCAGCTGTCCATGCTGGCGTTCCTCCACTCCGGCTCTCCGGTACAGTAACCGATTCTTCATATAATACTGACCCCGTCTTGGTGGGTCAGCACTTTTTGGCAACTGGTTGAAGCAAGGTTGCAACGTAGCATCCTGGCTTTGAGCAGCTCGTAACTCCCCAGGCAAGGGATTCACGATCAAGGCCGGCGTCTGCTCCTCCTCCGATTGAGATCTGGTTTGCATCGCCCCTACGTACATGGGTTCGTTTGGGATCCCTAGGAAGACGTAGCGGCAACCCAAGATCATCGGGAAGATAGGATCGATCAGAACGGCTGCCTGAATAGTGCCGGTAACATATTTTGATTTGATGTCCACCTTCGCAATTGGAAGAGACATCGCTACCGCACTCTTTGTCGCCGTTTGAATCTCAATGGATTCCCCGGTTAGCTGCTCTGGGCTCACTAAGTGTGATGAAATTACGGCCTCAAACTGAAGACCTGTGTCATAGAGACACTCGACTGGTTGTCCGTTCACAAGAACCGTCTCTACTACTGGTGGTTTTTCTGAATCTTTGTTCCCAGGATCCCTCCCTTCTACCTCCTTGTTAGACCCCTCCCCGGTTTCTACAAGACAGGCAGCATAGTGAGAGTCTTTCTGTTTGCGCCTGCAATCGGCCGTATTGTGTGTGGGAGATTTGCAGAAGGCGCACCACTTTTCACTCCACTTTCTTTTGGGAGATCCAGGTGGACTCTTACCAGAGGGTTTCTTAATGGGAACTTTTTCGAAAGGATCCTCCTTTTTGGTGTGAGTGGGTTTGGGGTTCTTCTTCTTTCCAGACCCAGTGTCTGGTGATCGGAGATTGGGTTGTGCCAGTTCCCCATTATCCCCATGAGCTAGCACATACCTTTCCGCCAATGTGTTGACTACGTCTAACCTTTCTGTCCCATTTTCAACCAAGAAGGTTTGCAATGGCTTAGGCATCATCCTCTTCATTTGGTCCACGACCACTAATTCTTCTAAACTTTCATAGTCGTTGGCAAATCCTGCTAATGACATCCATTTCAAAAGGTAAGACTTAAGTCTAACACTGTATGCTGAGAACATCTCTCCTGGCTCTCTCCTCGACTTTCTGAACTGTTGTCGGTAAGTATGGGCTGTCATCTGGAACCTTTTCAATAATGCCTTTTCCAGGGCCTCATAGTCATTCTCCATACCAGGTGGCAACTTTGAATAGACCTCATATGCGGTCCCCCTCAGGCCCTGTGAGAGTTTCAAGTTCCATTTCCCACGTTCCAATCCCATAGCCAAAGCCATCGACTGAAATCTGTGAAGATACTGGTCGATCTTATCTTTGTGTTCATCGAACGGGAGTAATGGGAACTTCATTGCCTGGTATGGACCGCCACTAGAAGTTGTTGAGTCAGGGAGAACTGCGCCTCCAACTGCACCCTCGCCTCCCTTGGCAGTTTGAGCTTTCAGCTCCAACTCCCTCATACGGAACTCATGGTCTCTGGCTGCCTGCTCGGCCACCATCTTCCTAGCCTCAGCCTCAATTTTCTTTCCTTCGCGCTCTGCCTCGATTTTCTTAGCCTCGCGCTCTGCCTCGAATTTCTTAGCTTCGCGCTCTGCCTCAATTTTCTTAGCTTCGCGCTCAGCTTGTCGAAAATCTCTCTCCACTTCTTGAAAATATTTCTGTAACTCAGCCCCTTCATAGCCTATCTCACGCCCTGTAGCCTGCACTTCAGCCACATTAAATTTCGCGGATGCCATCTTAACTCAGAGGGTAAGTGAATAGGTAATGGACAAATGGATATAATACACGACCACAACACTTCGTATGTCGTCAGTCTGTGTCAGGAAGAGTATAGACAATAGCCAGGTATGGTAAGCAGAACCTATTGATATTAGACCAGAATATCTGTCCCCTATCCCTATATCAGCCAGAGCTCCACCAGGATTTAAAATATCCCGGACGAGCCCCCAGAAATTGTAACAAGCTATGTGGAGGGTCCCAAATAACTATGTCTCAATTTTCTCATGTATATTTCATAGCCCTGGCTTTAAATAGGTCTTTCCCTGCCAACCCTCCTCCGTTTCCCCCGGACTCACTGTCACTCTCTATTCGACCTAAGGACCTATTTCCTGCAGGGTCGTTCTGGCTGACACGCATACAACATGACGTTCTTCAACATATTTGTAATTGTAAATTTAATAACTCAATACATAACAGCACAGAGAAAAAACAATATCTGACAATTAACTCATAAACATCTACACACAATCTAGAGAGAAAACTAGTCCATACAATATCAACACAAATATAAATCTCCTAGCTCATCGTTTTCCATATTGTCCCATGAATTCACAACCACCTCATGGCAAGTTCACTGGTCTTTATTTCCCGCGTAGGTTGTTCGAACAACAGGGTTCCATAAATCCAGGATTCCAAGTTTCCGTGTCCTACACGAATGTAGTGTGTCCAATGGTTAGGGAAAGTGCCCTGGGATCACGTGGCACAATTTTGGTGGGGAAATACTCAAGGAGAATAAATAGGATATATGTACGGGTGTGTCAGTGACTTAGGCGGGATCTAGCCCAAAATGAAAACATACTCGATCTCAGCTCAACGAAACGCCTGCCGAGGTGTCTGAAAGTATTCGTTCGGGCCCGCCGTGGTTCTATCTGGTATAGCCCAACAGCAGCAGGGACCTCATAGTAAACATAAAGTTCTATGTCGATGCTCTGTCGAAACCTCCGGCTATATTCGCCGTCAAAAGAAGGATCCTGTAAAGTTAAAACAATTTTGAGAGCCTCTGGTGTAAACTTCAGATACAGCCGGCATGGAGATTCCAATGGTCTCAGCATGTCGGTTGCCATACATAAAATCCATACAATTACCTAGTATTCAATTGTCTTCATACCACACTCCTCTCCACACTCATCATCATCATCATCATCATCATCATCTTCCACTTCTGCCGTCAAGCGTCGTGGGGAGATTTGGGACCCTCCACACTCATACCATGCCTTTATTAATATTGGGCACATACCTTCTCAGGCTTCCCTCTCACTTGCAAACCTTGCCTTTCTCACAACAAAGCTATTGTGGAGTAGTGTGCGTAATTATGTATGTTTCCTACTCTTAACTAATATAATAGTGGTGGGTCTGTATGGACCGCAGTGAATCTCCCTCCCCCATCCCTAGCAAGAACAGGAAAGAGGAAACTACCCTGTCCGGCCGCCGCTCTTGTCTGAGCTGTCACCGCAATGTATCGGCCGTGTCTCACATAACCCATATATTCAGATGAGTTCAGGTTCTCTCAGGGAGACAGGGAAGTCCATTTATACTCCCAACATCCTCCTATCGACCAGGAATCACTCGGTCCACCTGCCCCCCCCATCAGCCGAAAGACGAAAGAGATAGCACAGTGGATCGCCTCTTCTGGCTCAAGAAGATATAACTCAGATGGGTGGAACCGGTCCCCACGGAGTCCTTCCCCTCGACATGCCATAGCTATAGAATGTTTATATTCAAATGAAAGATGACACTAAACAGAGGTAAAGCCATAGGAAGAAAGATAGCCCCGATTTGTTCCCCCGCCATGCCCAGATCTAGACGCTTAGCCATATTGGCAAGACTGCCGTTTCACCAATTCGTCTCATTATTTGAGACGACCAAGCTTAATATGCTCAAGACTGGCAGGACCAATTAATCTAAAATTACCTTTTATACCCCAGCCGTAGGATGCGGCACTTTATCTGTAAAATTCTTTAAAACTTTAATACATTGTGCCGACCACAACCGACAAGGTTGACAACGGACTTTTCACGCCCAAACCATTACCCTAGGTCTTATTTGGTGCAAGGCGCGCCATTGGGTTTTCCCGAAGAACAGATAGATTTCAAAGTATTCGTGTCAAATACTCGGGTTATGAAAGTAACCCAGAGAATCCCACTCCGGAGGAATTGAGCGGATAGGTATGAGGACATGGGCCACTGGGGTTTCGCTACAAGCACTAAGCTGAGGAAAAAGAATATGAGCAGGTAAATTACTGTTACTGGCACCTTGCTGTCTTGGGGGGGGGGGGGGGGGGGGCTGATGGTCTCGAGGTATGGTGTCCGCCTCGAGTGCTGGAGGTCCCGGGTTCAGGCCCCGGAGAGGACCAGGATTTATTTTAAAAATCCACCTGGACTTCCAGTAATAAAATTTCCCCTGGTCTCTGGGTAGTGAGATCGGACGCCCGTGTGTATTGTTGCGCACGTAAAAAATCCCTTGGCAGTTTGAAATCGAAAAAGAGTAGCCTAACGGCGCTGCCCGGGCAAAATTTCGAGTTAAAAATCTACCCAAAGTATTTCAGGATCCTCGCCAATGCAACGGAGTTCGTGCATTGAGCTGAGTTTCTCCAGACTCAGGTTTGAGTTAGGAGGAAAACAGAGCACTTATGGGTTTAAACCGTGTGCCGTGATGTTGATCCAACGACTAAACTAAACTAAACTAAACCTTGCTGTCTTGGCAGATGATAGTTTGTTACGTTGTGCTTTAAAAAGAGGCATAATAACTGCAACCCATGGCGGTAGTGATTGTGACTGATCAGACCAATTTGTGTGGTAAATTTTCGTTCACATTGGACGCATGTGAGCACATGGTAATTTCCTCAACCACGCACCATCTTATGTCTCTCACGCTCAGTATGGGGCCTATCTGCAATCATTTTCTCATTTGTCTTTAATCATTTTCTGATTTGTTTCCCTGCATGCAACGCGATCAGCGTTGACTTTCTCCAAAGGTGGAATATCAGGAGGAAATGAGTCAGAAAAATAATATGAAGAGAATTGAGGTTGAAAAAAAAAAGAATATGAAGGAAAATGAAGCTGAGAAAAAAAAACAGTTGAGATAAGTTGGTGCTCTAATAGCCATTAATACAGCTCTTCTTAAGAGACGTCTGCGACAGGGATGCGTAATGTCTCCAGATCTTTTTTCCCTTTACAGTGATAATTTTCAGCTCAGGAAGTAGGGGTCTTGAAAAACGAGTGTAAAGAAGTAGGATGGGGGACCAGAAAACAATGGAGAATTGCAGGATGAGAAAGCAGGTGAGAAGGAAGATGATGAGGATGTATAATCCTGAGAAGGAAGATGATGAGGATGTATGATCCTTAAGGAAGTTGATTAGGAAGTATGATCTTGAGAAGGAAGATGATGAGGGAATATGATCCTGAGAATGAAGGTGATGAGGTAGTATAATCCTGAGAAGTAATGTGATGATGAGTGTGATCCTGAGAAGGAAGGTAATGAGTATGATCCTGATAAGGAAGGTGATGAGGAAGTTTAATCCTGAGAAGGAAGGTGATGTGAGAGTGTAATCCTGAGAAGGAAGGTGATGTGAGAGTGTAATCCTGAGAAGGAAGGTGATGTGAGAGTGTAATCCTGAGAATATGAAATGGAAACAAATAGATATTTTAAACTCCTGCGAGAAAAAACGTACTGAACATCACAACGTTGCACATACCTTACAAGGAGATCCACGTGTCACGAAATACAGGTGAAAAATCCGAAATCAGAAGCACTCAATAAATATAAAAAATGAATAATAAAATAAAATAAGACAAAATACACACGAACGCGTACAATACGACACACAGACGTTTCGATTCTCAGAATCTTTGTCAATGACAACACAGATAGCTAACGACAAACAACGACAAAAACACAAACACACGACCTATCACTTATAATGCACAACCTGATAATTCCATGTGAGGCAGAAAATGTGACTTGGCCAGCTGCGAAAACGCTTGTGGCGCATTTCGCAGCTGGCCAAGTCACATTTTCTGCCTCACATGGAATTATCAGGTTGTGCATTATAAGTGATAGGTCGTGTGTTTGTGTTTTTGTCGTTGTTTGTCGTTAGCTATCTGTGTTGTCATTGACAAAGATTCTGAGAATCGAAACGTCTGTGTGTCGTATTGTACGCGTTCGTGTGTATTTTATCTTATTTTATTTTATTATTCATTTTTTATATTTATTGAGTGCTTCTGATTTCGGATTTTTCACCTGTATTTCGTGACACGTGGATCTCCTTGTAAGGTATGTGCAACGTTGTGATGTTCAGTACGTTTTTTCTTGCAGGAGTTTAAAATACCTATTTGTTTCCATTTCATATTGTTATATCCTGCTGCAGCCGCTGCTTTTTCTCTCTAATCCTGAGAAGGAAAGTGATGAGGAAGTATAATCCTGAGAAGGAAGATGATGAGGATGTATAATCCTTAAGGAAGTTGATTAGTAAGTATGATCTTGAGAAGGAAGATGATGAGGGAATATGATCCTGAGAATGAAGGTGATGAGGTAGTATAATCCTGAGAAGTAATGTGATGATGAGTGTGATCCTGAGAAGGAAGGTGATGAGTATGATCCTGATAAGGAAGGTGACGAGGAAGTTAATCCTGAGAAGGTAGGTGATGTGAGAGTATGATCCTGAGAAGGAAGGTGATGGGAGAGTATGATCCTGAGAAGGAAAATGATGAGGAAGTATAATCCTGAGAAGGAAGGTGATGTGAGAGTAGGACCCTGAGAAGGAGTGTGATGTGAGAGTATGATCCTGAGAAGGAGTGTGATGTGAGAGTATGATCCTGAGAAGGAAAGTGATGAGGAAGTATGATCCTGAGAAGGAATGTGATGAGGGAGTATAATCCTGAGAAGGAATGTGATGTGAGAGTATGATCTTGAGAAGGAAGGTGATGTGAGAGTATAATCCTGAGAAGGAAGGTGATGTGAGAGTATGATCTTGAGAAGGAATGTGATGAGGGAGTATAATCCTGAGAAGGAATGTGATGTGAGAGTATGATCTTGAGAAGGAATATGATGAGGGAGTATGATCCTGAGAAGGAATATGATGAGGAAGTATGATCCTGAGAAGGAATATGATGAGGGAGTATGATCCTGAGAAAGTAGGTAAACATATTAGGTAGCTATGTGGTGGGATAAGAGATATTGTTGTTATCCTTCGTTCATTCTTGTTGTCTTGTTTGTGTTCCCTTTCCCAGAAGACTGTTGACAGAATTGGATGGCTTCAAGTCTGCACGTGAGGAAAAGGGCAAGGCAAAAGACGCCATAGGTCGTGATGTCAAAGGTCATGTTTTGTATGAACTTTACCACAGACCTGAACATGCTCAGTTCAGTAAAAATGCCAAAGTGAGTTTGAGCAATTGTTACATGTCTGGTTGTTGATTTATTGAACAGAGGATAGGCTTCACCTGGTGATTGGCATCAGATGCAGGGAAAGATAGTCGCATAGCAGATACAGACATTGGGGTGAAGTGTTTGATCTTCACATATACTAGACCTGACCTTCACATATACTAGACCTGTGTCAGAGTCTTAAACTTGGCTCGTTATCCCTAACACATGTGAGACAAGTACAAGTACAACATGATTGGACTTGAGACACAATGACACGAAGTTCAATGGATTTATTTACCGATCACATGCAATACGATCTAGTTTGGCATGTGATAATCATTACAATACATATATGATACATCAATACACTTACAGACAACCCACAGCTTACAGTCTATCTCACAAGAAGTACAAGCACTCGACTTTCGGGCACAGAACTACACAAGCCTTTCTCTCTCTATACGTCCTGTCTGGTCCGAGTACCCCAAGCTGTCTGTCTGTTTCTCGCAAAGCTTTTCCCCCCTGGTGATTTGCTTCACGAGGCCTGCGTGCGTCTTGCGTTGTCCTTGCCTGACCGCTGGCTATCGCGTCAGCCAGCAACCTGCGGGCAGGTAACTAATACTCGCCTGGCGGGCGTAACGATGTTACTGCATCCCGGTTGGGGACTATTCGCCTGGCGGGCGTAACGATGTTCTTGCATCTCAGTTGGAGACATTCCAGATTCTGACACGCTCCCCCGGGGCTTCTCCATGAAAGATGTCATCTTTCATGTATACTCTATATACATAGCGGGTTAATATTTTAACCATTTCAGAATCGTTCCCTCTGTTGTTATATACATTGGTATAGAAATACATAATAATACATATGACATTGGCACCTTGCCGACTTGACAGACGATAGTTTGTGCTTTAAAAAGGCATAATAACTTTTAACTATGGCGGTAGCGAGTGTGACTGATAAGGCCAATTTGCGCTGTAAATGTCCGTTCACAGTGGGTGCATGTGAACACGTGGTCATTTCCACCATCATGCACCATCTTACGTCTCAAACGCTTGGTGTGTGACTTTTCTGCAATAATTTTCTCCTTTGACTTTATTCCATTTCTGATATTTGCCCTCCATGGAACACGTTCAGCGGCGACTTGCTCCCAATGTGCATTATCAATGCCTGTATCAATCATGTCCCGCTTACACACATCTTTGTATCGTAGTAGAGGCCGACCCTGAGATCTCTTACCCATCTGTAATTCACCAAAAAAGATATCCTTTGGTATTCTACCATCATCCATCCGCCTAAGATGTCCTATCCATCTAAGTCTACGAAGACTGAGCATGGAATAAACTGTCACACAACCTGATCTTTCCAATACTTCAGTATTTGTGATTTTGTCTTGCCACTTAATACCAAGAATTCTTCGCAGACACCGCATATGAAAGCTGTTTAAATTGTTCTCTTGGTGTGAGTAAGTTGTCCAGGTTTCACTGCCATAGAGAAGAGTACTAAGGACACAGGCTTGATTGACAAGGAATAATACATATATTGGCATAGAAATACATAAGAAATGCAAGTTGTATTTTAAGACATGTGGTGTTCAATTTTTACCACTTGCCAAGTTTCATCCTCTCGATGGATGATTACCTGAGTTGCAATATTGACCCAGTCAGATCGGTAGCATCAGCTTTCCAAGCAACTACCTCGCAACCTCGAAAAAAAAGTAATAATATGCTCTTTGTAAACAAAAAACATCTGGTAAGACCGTAATACGACCTATTTATAAGCCGTATTCAACGTTCGAGTTCCGACCTCATTTGGCCATGAGATCTTCCGTTGGTCTACAACGTCGGTAACCCTATACCATGCCCAGTTGATGACTTCTTGGAGTGTTAACAATCTGGCAACACCATGGCTATTTATATACAACACATATTCGAATACATTTCAATTTATCGCCCTTGGTGTAATAATGTAATAACAATTAAATGAAAGGGACATAATTTCAAACAATCTTAAATTTAATAATTTACAATTATTGTTCTATTTCTCAGCGTCATCGCTTGATGCTTTTCCATACTAGCGAAAAAATGTCGATAGTATGAATAAGTTAATCAAGATATGATTCTAAGATTACACTAGTTGAAATAATATTAATACACAATTCGTGTATTCGAAATTGACGATTCTTAAACATTTTAGAAGCGTCATACCTTTTTAAGGTTTTGTTTGTCGTCTGCTAATTTTGGACTAAATTTCTAAATTATCCGGAAGTACACACGAACAGCTGATGTTGAAAAATTTTATAACACACTTGTTCCGGTCTGATGTAGCAACTCGGAATGTAACTGTTCTGATCGTTCATGTGTTGGATGTTTCGCTGGAAAACTTCTGGATTTCCATTGACTGCAGTGGTGTAAATGTCAAAGTTCAGTTCACTCTTTCACACACGGATTAAAAATATCACTGGAAATGTTCCACTCGCAGATACCACTGATAAATTGGATAGTTCGCTTGCGGTAAGTTCAGAGCGAATGTGGCACTGTTCTTGTTTCGTAATATGTGTACAATTAATATTGTTCGCTTTCTACCACACACTACACAATTATTCAAGACACTTACTACAGTAATAATAAAATAAGAAAACTATATATAATGGGAATAAACCCTATCACATCACATAGTAGACATACACAGCTTTTTGTGGAAAAAAAATCTTCCCTAATGGCTGTGTTGGTCTGAGTGTATTTAACACACTGCACTCAGACATTAGTGCTTACTGGGTCGGTCGGACAACGGGACAACAGATCGGCAATCGTGTTGGTTCTGCCTGCAATATGTCGAACTTCAAAGCTGTAATCTTGGGAGTTTAAGAGACCAGCGCGCTATCATTTGGTTGGTAGGCATTCCTGAAGTAGTAAATTTCAACGGGCTATTGTCGGACTCAACAATGAAATGACGTCCCAGGAGGAATCTGGAAAATTTAGTTATACCCTCCACTAGAGCAAGGGCTTCCAACTGCGGTGTCGACCAAGAGCGTTCTCTAGGTTTTAATTTCCTAGAGAAGTAGTATACAGGGTGTAGGATGTTATCATGTTCCTGTAACAGAACTGCTCCAATCGCTACGGAGCTCGCGTCTGTGCGTAATCTGAAAGAAATAAGAAAATTTGGCAATTTGAGAATGGGATTCTTTAAACTATTCTCAGAGAAATAAGATAATACTTTCTGGAATGCAAATTTTAGGCATTTATTGCTTACAATATTTTCAGGTTGATCTTTCGTTAGTAGGTTAGTAAATTTTTCAGTCAGTTCAGCAAAATCAGGTATGAACTGTCTATAATAATTTAGTAATCCTAACACACTTCTGACTTGCTTTTTCGTAGTCGGAAGTGAGAGTTTCAGTATTTTGGACACAATGTTATCGTCTGTCGTGACAAAGCCATTAGATATTTTGTACCCCAAGAAGGATATTTCCTGATAGGCTATGTCTACTTTTGTAGGCTTTACCGTCAGTCCGTGCTGTCTGATCCGTTCAAATGTCTGCTGTAATGTCTTTATATGGTCTGTCATTGTCTTTGTGTGAACACAAATGTCGTCCATGTAACAGATAATGTTTGGTATGTCCACTAGTAAAAGTCGTGTCATACGTACAAATGTCGCTGGGGCATTGACCAGCCCAAATGGAAGTTTGCACCATTCGTACAGTCCACAAGGTGTGGCAAATGCTGTCAGATGTCTGCTCTGTTCGTCTACCGTTATCTGCCAGTAACCTTTCGTCATGTCTAACTTCGTAAAGAATCTAGAGTCTGTCAGTTCTGTCAGTAGATCTTCAGAGTTGGACATTGGTTCTAGATCTAGAAGAGTTATTTTATTTAATTTCCTATAGTCGATACAGAGTCTTATCGTATTGTCCTTTTTGCGTACCATGACCATTGGAGATGAGAAATGTGATTGGGATCGTCTAATGATGTTGTTTTTCTCTAAACTAATGATTTCCTGATGTAAGTTTTCTTTGTAATGCACTGGAATGGTGTAAGGTCTGCATCTTATGGGTGTGTTTGAAGTGAGTGTGATGTGATGCTGTACTAATTCTGTTTGTCCTGGATTGTTGGAGAAGATGGTGTTGTACTGTTGTATGAGATGTTTGCAGCTGTCTGTTTCTGCTTGAGTTAAGTTTGGGTTTATTTTGATTTCTTTCAAGCAGTTCATCGTGTCTACTGCAGGTGTTGGAATTTCGTCACTATCTTCGTCATCTTCATGGTCTATTATTACTGTACAAGCTATTGTATCGTCTTGTTCGTTATCTCTGTTGTAATATGGTCTTAGCATATTGATGTGGAATATTTTGTGTTTGTCTTTTATTTTAATCTCATAGTCTACAGCTGAAATCTGTCTTATAACTTTAAATGGTCCTTGCCAAGACTCAGTCAATAAGTGTCTGTCACTAGGTAAGAGAAGAAGTACGTCCTGTCCAGGTGTCAACGTTATTGTCCTGTTACCTTTGTCTGCATATTGTCTATATGTAGCACCAGATACTTTTAGTGCTTCTTTTGCAATTATACAAGATTTGATGATTCTTTCACGCAATGATGTAACGTATACGTATGATGATATGGGTTTAAGTAAAGGAGTGGCTTCAGTTAACATTTGATGATAGATAGTCAATGGGCCACGTGGTTTGGCACCATAGATAAGTTCAAAAGGAGAGAATCTAGTACTAGAATGTGGCACTTCGCGATAAGCAAAAAGTATAGCAGGCAAATACAAGTCCCAGTTGTTGGGGTGTTCTTGCGTGACTTTAGCAAGCATATGCTTTAAATCACCGTTAAACTTTTCTATGATCCCCGTTGAGTGAGGGTGATATGGAGAATTGAAACATTGCTTCACCCCTAACATTTTGGTGAAAGCTTGAGTAGATGCGGCAATGAACTGACTTCCCCTATCTGATAGGATAGTGTCTGGAAATCCTATCCGTGAAAATATATGGAAGAAAACTTCCATTATATCATTGGCAGTTATGTTCTTTAGCGGAATCGTTTCAGGCCAGCGACTACATAGATCAATGAAGGTAATAATATATTTATTCCCTCTGGTTGTTATCTGATTAAGAGGGCCCACTATGTCGACAGATATTTTCTCAAAAGGTCGACTGGCTAAGTCAGTGATTTGTAATTTTGCCTGTGGGTGTTTACCTTTCTTTACTAGTTTTTGGCAGATGTCACAACTTCTGCAATATTGCTTAATGTCATTGCAGAATTTGGGCCAATAAAACTGTGTTAGTAATCTTGATCTGGTCTTAGAGTATGCCATATGCCCTGCAAGAGGTATATTATGGGCAAGATGTAAGGCTTGCTTACGGTATTCAACTGGCAAAACAGTTTGCTCTGTTGTGCTGTCACCTCTGGTATAGTACCTGGTGAGGATGCAATTTTTCAAAGCAAAATGCCATCTTGCATTTTTGGTTACCTTTGGCTTTTGGCCGATCAGATTAAAATATTTAGACAATGAAGGATCAGCCTTTTGGGCTGTTACAAAAGTCTCCTTCATAGTTTTAGGAGGTAGTACGACTGGGCTAAGCATTTCTATAGCCTCAGTTTGATTAATTTCATCTTGCACTCTAGCAGTAGATCTAGTTACTGTGTTCACACATTCAATGATATCAGATGGTGATGAAACAGTTTGATAAATGATGTCATGAGATCTTAGTGCTACATTAGCTACCATACATTCATTTGGTGGTACAACATTATCAATGATGCTATGTGATGGTGATGATGTTAAGTGCTCATCAATGCAAAGAGATGTTATATCATGAGGCATATCATTCACCTCTGGTAAATTTCCAATGATAATATCACACACAGGATTAGTTAATTCTGTGCATTTTACTTTCTCAGTGAGGAAAGGTGTCTGAATATATGCCCATGCTAATGGGTACTTTTCAATATTTCCAGAGAATGTTCTACATGTTACGTGCCTGCCTGTATAGTCTGTAGGCATTATGAACTTTCTCTTCAGTCCAATAAGTGAACTGCCGGTGTCCTGAAGGACTGTAGCGGGCTTGCCATTCACATATCCCTGATGGATGTTTATTCTGCCTTTGGAATCTATTACCAAATTAGCTTCTTCATTGGCAATAGGAATGGAGTGGCCGCATGTCAAAACGCCATCCTCATAAAAGGTATTACAAACAGTACATTTATTTGCGTTAAACATGTCAAAAGCCTGTGCTGAGTTCACAGGATGTTTCTCTGATTGTTCTTCATCTGATGATGAACTATCAAATAGGGCGGCATTTGCTTTCTTGGTCATTTGCCTTCCTTTACAAGCACGACACTAATGCCCGTACGCCTTACAGAGGAAACATTTACGTGCATTTTTGAAATCTTTACGCTCCTTATCTTGGCTATTTATGATGTTCTGTAGATATGTAAGATATGCAGGGTTTTTGTCACACATCTCACCTTGGTGGTGTGAAAAGGTACAATATCTACAATGATTGTATTTCTCAGAAGTAGGCTTATATGGTTTTTGCCTATGATAGGGTTCTGATTGAGGTTTTTCATAGTTAGCCGATGCTACAAAGTTTGTATCAATAGCTTCACTAGCAAAACAATGTTTATTGGCTGTATAATAAGCCGAACCACGTCTCTCAATCTGATCTACACTCGTACATTCATTCTCTTGCAAAAATTTTGAAAATGCTGATGGAAGGGATGAGATGACTTTATCCCTGATAATTAGATCTTCTAATTTCTGGTAATCTTTATTTATTTTGGCTGCTGAAGTCCATTTTGCAAATATGTCTCGGACTAAGCAGAGGTAGTCAGAGAATGTTTGAGTCGATTTTGGACTCAACTTGCTGAATTGTTCTCTGTAGCCTGCCTCATCTAGCATAAAATGTGCCATAATCTTTGATTTTAGATAATGGTAATCTTTCCTGAGGTCTTTGGGGATAGTCTCTATGACTTTCAGAGGTTCCTCTGACAAACTCCTCATATAAATAATATTCCATTCAGACATTGGGACCTGGTAATGGTCCATTAAGGTTTCAAAATTTTGGGTGAAGGCTGCAATGCAGTTACCTGAGGTATAATTTCTTACAATACCTTGATACTTTTTGTACTGGTTTTCTTTTTCCAGTCTCTCAGATTTCTTAGACTCTTTGTTTATGGCAGTCTCAGTCTCAAGTTGTTTAATTTTTAGTTGTAATTCGAGTTCTTCTCGTTTACTTTGAGCTGCTATTTCTGCCTTCTTTAATTCTAACTCTGTTTCTTTTGTTTTTGCAGCTAATTCTAGCTCTGTTTGTTTCAATGCTGTTGCTGCCTCTGACTGCTTTAAGGCTCTTTCAGTCTCTGCTTGCTTTAATGCTCTTTTAGCCGCTCTTTCTTCGCGTTCGTGGTATTCAGAGTATTTCCTTTCACTCCACTTTGTTAACTCATCACCAGTTAAGTTCAGCTTTAAACCCATCTCGATGAAGTCGTTTAATGAAGACATGATGGTAATAATAAATGCAAATGAGTTGTCAGACACACAATTAGTTATAAGTTGTTAGTATAGTGAAAGATTTACAATTGTGTTCAACTTACAATTTGTGCCCAAATTTGCATCCGAAAGTATATAGAAAGAAAAATATACTCAATTGTACTGGATGCGGTGGAGAACGGTTCACACCAGGGCTAGGAACTGTAGGGTCGCTAGTTCAAAACACAAATGACCTCTACGGGCAAGGGTTTCAGATGGCACAGAAAACCTGCTTTGTTTTTGGAGGAAATAAATTAGCGTCTATCTGATGTGGTGTGTATGCTTGTCACTAAGTTTTGACTAGGTTTGTATGGCGTTGAGTGTAATTGTAGGTCGTAATGTCATCAATCAACAATTTTTTTTCAAAACACAAGTCACTTTCTTTCCGAAACTTTTTGCTTTCCACAAAACAACTTTACAAAGACAATCTAAATATATCTCAACACTCTATAACACTGATGACACATCACTTAACATCAAGATGACATTCAGTAAGGACATAGACATCAAGTTTACAAGATGGCGACAAGGTTACAATGGTGACGATTTCACAATGTCGACAAGGTCAAAATGACGACAAGTTACACAATCACTGATGTTTTACACGTTTACAAGATCAAACAAATGTATGTACTTTACGTTCACATCTAGCTTCCATATTTACACAATCTAATATAATATTATATGAGGATGAGCCTTCACGTTCACATTTAAATGTACATTAACGCTGGACAAAAGTCACGTTCACAAATCTAGGTTCAATCTTAAATAAATTAAGGTCGGACGATGCCACCACGTTCAATGAGGACGAGCTAACCACGTTCACACATGTCAGAGTCTTAAACTTGGCTCGTTATCCCTAACACATGTGAGACAAGTACAAGTACAACATGATTGGACTTGAGACACAACGACACGAAGTTCAATGGATTTATTTACCGATTACATGCAATACGATCTAGTTTGGCATGTGATAATCATTACAATACATATATGATACATCAATACACTTACAGACAACCCACAGCTTACAGTCTATCTCACAAGATGTACAAGCACTCGACTTTCGGGCACAGAACTACACAAGCCTTTCTCTCTCTATACGTCCTGTCTGGTCCGAGTACCCCAAGCTGTCTGTTTCTCGCAAAGCGCTTGCCCTCTGTGGATTTGCTTCACGAGGCCTGCGTGTGTCTTGCGTTGTCCTTGCCTGACCGCTGGCTATCGCGTCAGCCAGCAACCTGCGGGCAGGTAACTAATACTCGCCTGGCGGGCGTAACGATGTTACTGCATCCCGGTTGGGGACTATTCGCCTGGCGGGCGTAACGATGTTCCTGCATCTCGGTTGGAGACATTCCAGATTCTGACACCTGACCTTGATGAGGTAGGGTGTGGGAGAGTTAGACCTTCACATATACTAGACCTGAACTTGATGAGGTAGGGTGTGGGAGTGTTTAGACCTTCACATATACTAGACCTGAACTTGATGAGGTAGGGTGTGGGAGTGTTTAGACCTTCACATATACTAGACCTGAACTTGATGAGGTAGGGTGTGGGAGAGTTAGACCTTCACATATACTAGACCTGAACTTGATGAGGTAGGGTGTGGGAGTGTTTTTTGATCAATGAAGGGGTGAAACCTATAGAAATTCATTGGTGAAACCTATAGAAATTCATTGGTGAATGAAGTTCCAGTATGAGATGCATGCTTGTCAGTCCAGCAAGTGTATGAGTAGAGTAGGAAGTTTCAAATCAGCGTGACTTCTGTGGCAGACTTTTCGGTCTGATGAAGAGGTAAAGTACACGCGGCCAAGATAATTTATTTCTACAGGAATCCAAGCACTTTATCAGCGCTGGAGGATTTGCATTGAACGCTGTGGTGACTACATTGAAAAATGATACATTTGTTCTTGACTTTTTCTCCAAATCATGGATAAGTAATGTCCATCATAGACATGCTCTGCTGATTCGACAAATGGGTTCAAATGTCCACCAAGTGTGATTTCGACTAAATGACAGTTATGTTTAGTTAAATATCCTCCAAATGAGCATCCTACTGAATGGCAATTCAGTTCAGATGTCCACCACATGTCTACTAAGTTAAAAAAGTTAGTTGCATAGCCTTTACAGAACATCACAATCACCCCACAAATTTTCTGGCTGTTTGTGATTTCTTGGCAAGTTTACCTTCAGTAGTTTGCCATTGCTTTCTGAAAGATTCTGTCTGTCCCTAATCTTGCTTGATGTGAAAGTTGCTCACAGTTGAAGGAAAGATTCTGTCTGTCGCTAATCTTGCTTGATGTGAAAGTTTCTCACAGTTGAAGGAAGGATTCTGTCTGTCCCTAATCTTGCTTGATGTGAAAGTTTCTCACAGTTGAAGGAAAGATTCTGTCAGTCCCTAATCTTGCTTGATGTGAAAGTTTCTCACAGTTGAAGGAAAGATTCCGTCTGTCCCTAATCTTGCTTGATATGAAAGTTTCTCACAATTGAAGGAAGGATTCTGTCCATCCCTAATCAGCTACAGTGCTGTGGAATCAAACTGATCATTGTGTCAAGGTCATCAAAGTCACAAATCTGCAGACTGTGTTCTTCTAATCTCTAAAGGCACAGCTTGTGATGAATGAGGGATTCAGTACGGAAATGAGGAACTGTGTGCAGGATGTGATGATTCCTTGGGTGAGCCCAGGACCAGAGCTCTGCATTCCAGTACAGAAGAGAAAGACTGCGAGTGAGTTCATGAATGCATCATAGTACAGAAGAGAAAGACTATGAGTGACTTAATGAATGCAGACATTATTATGAATTTATATTTTCAGGTGGCCATGCTGGAGGAGAGGCTGGATCGACTTGAGAATGTTGTAGGCAAGAACTTCGACAAGCTGGTAGGTATTTCACCTCCATGTTTGTCATCTGTTCAGGTTATTGTGACTTGAACTGCAGTTGTATTCTTTAAATTGTATATTTTATTTTGATTTTGTAAATTTATTTTATTTGAGAATACCACCTAAACCAAATACAAAGGAGAGAATTAAAAAAACAACAGATCTATCATGTTTTCAATGTTGCTTTTGTTGTTGTTGTTTGTCTTCCACTTATGCCGTTAGGCGTTGTGGGGAGGGATAATGGAAGTTCTGGTGCTTAGACTAGCTCCTTTCTTCCAATTTCCTCCATGCATCTTGAGCAGAATTTCAGGATCAAGTAAATTCCCTACCGGTTTGCTAGACCAGTCGTAGGTTCCTTACCTACTTAACCATTGTATATTTGCTACTACCACCATTATCCGTAACATACATCGACATTTGATAGGGCAGACATTTGAAAGATGTGTCGCCAGCACGTGAGGCCATGCGATCGGCACAAAGTTATCTAGAGTCACCAGTGTGAACACAGCGCCCCATGAAGGGCAACGACGATTGGTTTTGAACTAATAAAAGCATTCTTTCATGTTTTCAATGCTAGCTTTTAATAGTCCCCACATAACACATTGCTTAGTGAGCTAGAAAATATCATGTTAGTGTGTGATAAGTTGTCATAGATGTCATGTCAGTATGTGATAAGTTGTCTTAGATCTCATGTCAGTATGTGATAAGTTGTCTTAGATCTCATGTCAGTATTGATAAGTTGTAGATTTCATGTTAGCATATGATAAGTTGTAGATGTCATGTCAGTGTCTAACATGAGTGTCACTTACAAATGCAGTTGTGGTGGTGGCAGCTGTCAGTGCACTGATTTACCAGTACAGGAGCTGCGGCAGTGGCTATTAATGCACTGATTTACTAGTAGAATAGCTGTGTTAGTGACTATTAGTGCACTGATTTACTAGTAGAATAGCTGTGTTAGTGGCTATTAGTGCACTGATTTACTAGTAGAATAGCTGTGTTAGTGGCTATTAGTGCACTCATTTACCAATACAGGAGCTATGTTAGTAGTTTAGTTAGTTATATAGAAGCTGTTGTAGCAGTTTTAATTGTACTGCTGCACAAATATAGGAGCTGTGGTGACGACTATTAGTGCACCGATTTACCAATACTTCTGCTTCTTATTTTTCGTTCATCTGATATTTTTTGTTTTGGATGTAATTGCATGGTGTCAATTTGCAGCTCAGCTGTGATATTTGCGCCTTTCGGCCAACACATCCAACTTTTTGTGGATGTTTGTTTGCTGGGTTAGTCTTTCTAGGGATTTACCAAATTAGGAGCTGTGGTAGCAGCTGTCAGTGCACTGGCTCATCAGTCTGAGAGCTGTGGTAGCAGCTGTCAGTGCACTGGCTCATCAGTCTGGGAGCTGTGGTAGCAGTTGTCAGTGCACTGGCTCATCAGTCGGGGAGCTGTGGTAGCAGCTGTCAGTGCACTGGCTCATCAGTCTGGGAGCTGTGGTAGCAGCTGTCAGTGCACTGGCTCATCAGTTCAGGAGCTGTCATCAGTCCAGGAGCTGTGGTAGCAGCTGTCAGTGCACTGGCTCATCAGTCCAGGAGCTGTGGTAGCAGCTGTCAGTGCACTGGCTCATCAGTCCAGGAGCTGTGGTAGCAGCTGTCAGTGCACTGGCTCATCAGTCCAGGAGCTGTGGTAGCAGCTGTCAGTGCACTGGCTCATCAGTCCAGGAGCTGTGGTAGCAGCTGTCAGTGCACTGGCTCATCAGTCCAGGAGCTGTGGTAGCAGCTGTCAGTGCACTGGCTCATCAGTCCAGGAGCTGTGGTAGCAGCTGTCATTGCACTGGCTCATCAGTCCAGGAGCTGTGGTAGCAGCTGTCAGTGCACTGGCTCATCAGTCTGGGAGCTGTGGTAGCAGCTGTCAGTGCACTGGCTCATCAGTCTGGGAGCTGTCATCAGTCCAAGAGCTGTGGTAGCAGCTGTTAGTGCACTGGCTCATCAGTCCAGGAGCTGTAGTGGTTAGTGCACTTACCTAATAACACAATCGTCCTGAGTTTGATCTTCAATATTGGCAGGGTGGCATTTATTTTGTGACCAGGTTGACTTTAGGGGTCACTTCAGGACACAAGTCAACAGATGGCCAGATAGCTTGGTAGAGTGGATGACAGATGGTTGGGGGGACACAAGTCAACAGATGGCCAGATAGCTTGGTAGAGTGGATGACAGATGGTTGGGGGGACACAAGTCAACAGATGCCCAAATAACTTGGTAGAGTGGATGACAGATGGTTGGGGGACAAAAGTCAACAGATGGCCAGATAGCTTGGTAGAGTGGATGACAGATGGCTGAGGGGACACAAGTCAACAGATGGCCAGATAACTTGGTAGAGTGGATGACAGATGGTTGGGGGGAATATGACTGCCTGTGCCATCTGGCCATTTCCCATGAAGATGGTGATAAAAACAAAAAATCAATACATGTTCATGAATCATGAACGAAGGCAAAGGTATTTTGAATGTTGGATATTTTATATTGTTTTATCTGTTTGTTTCTTTGTGTCTATTTGCTTTTAGAGTTGCAGAGTTTGTAATGCAACTAATCTTTACTTAATTTGTTTACCATCACCAGGGTTCACTGACCTCGGATACTCAGAATAAATCACTACTTGTAAGTGTGGCTTAAGTTGTTCAGTGTAGCAATGTAGCACAGGTTGAGAGGTAGCCTGTTGTGACTTGAGAGGTAGCTTGTTGTGACTTGAGAGGTAGCTTGCTGTGACTTGAGAGGTAACCTTTTGTGACTTGTATGTAGTGTCTGAATGTAGCACTAGTTGAGAGGTAACTTGTTGTGATTTGTATTTTCAGTGTAGGAATGTGGCACTGGTTGAGTGGTATCTTGTTGTGGCTTGTATGTTCAGTGTAGGAATGTAGCACTAGTTGAGAGGTAGCTTGTTGTGGCTTGTATGTTCAGTGTAGGAATGTAGCACTAGTTGAGAAGTAGCTTGTTGTGGCTTGTATGTTCAGTGTAGGAATGTAGCACTAGTTGAGGGGTAGGCTGTAACTTATGTAAACAGTGTAGGAATGTAGCACTGGTTGAGGGGTAGGCTGTAACTTATGTAAACAGTGTCCGAACATAGCACTGGTTGAGTCATAGCTTGTTGTAATTTGTGTGAGCAGTATCTAAATGTCATTCGAAACACAGTGGCGACTGATTTGGCTGCAGACTGTCACACAGGGGTTTTAACGTGTTGGTATGGGAGCCGGTCATTCAGAAAGCAATGGCAAACTACTGAACGTAAAACTTGCCAAGACATCAGCAGCAGCATGAAATGCTGGTGTTGACAGCGATGTCCTGTAAATAGGATATGCCAAACAAAAAGTATCTAAATGTAGCACTAGTTTAGAGATAGACTGTTGCAACTCAGACTGAGAAGTTTCCAGGTTCAGATCCAAGCATAAGGCTGGCAATTGTTAGCTTTCAAGCCCCCACATTTTCTCCCAGCTGAGTGCCACACCAGCTCATGATGTTAGACAATTGTGTGTGTGTGTGCTACATGTACTGGGCTGTACAGTTTTATTTTGTTGTATCCATCCATCCATCCATCATGTGCCATGCCGGTAAGCGTGGGCGGTCATGTTCTGCCATCTCACTCGATCAACAGAGTCGTGGATCAGTTCCGTGTTTTTGTCTCGACCATGCCACAAGGCCAAGCCATCCAGATACTTGTTTCTAGGTCTTCCCCTTGGTCTGTTCCCCTCGATCTTACCAGTTGTCACCAAGTTCTCCAAATCATTTCTTCTCATAACATGCCCAAAAAATTGTGACTGTCTACGTCTAATGTCTCTGATCAGTTTACGATCTTCATTTGTTTCTTGAAGGACTTGTTCATTGGTCTTTCTGGCTGTCCATGGTATTCTTTGCATTTTCCTCAGAAACCACATTTCTACAGCCATCAGATATTTTTCAGCCTGGCTGCTCATTGTCCAAGCTTCACATCCATATAAAAGTACAGGTTCTATGTAGCATCTCAACACTCTTTTTCTCGTTTCAATTGACATCTTTTTATTGGTCAGTATGTTTTTCATCTTGCTAAAGGCTACTTTTGCCATGGCGATTCTTGTTCTAATCTCTTCAAGGCATCTCCCATCAGATGTTATTACTGTTCCGAGGTAATTGTACCTATTCACTTGTTGAAGAGTATTCCCATTTACTTGTATATTACACTGTGGTATTTCGTTCTTCTTAGTGACGACCATAATCTGTGTCTTTTTACAATTTAATTCTAACCCTTGTTGTTCACTATGTGTAACAACCGCATCTACTAAATTTTGCAGGTCCTGTTCATTGTCTGCAATCAAGACTGTATCATCTGCATATCTAATGTTATTGATGCATCGTCCCCCAATGTTGATTCCTTCCATATTTTCAATATTTCTGAAAATATTTTCACTGTACAGGGAAAACAGATCTGGAGACATTACACATCCCTGTCTCACACCTCTCTTAATAGGCTGATATTGGCTTACTTCATTATCAACTCTTATGGCAGCTTGTTGTTTCCAATATATGTTTTTTACAAGTCTAAGGTCTTTCCCATCAATTTGTAGATCTTCAAGCATCCTTATCATGTTGACATGTCTCACTTTATCAAAAGCCTTTGTGTAGTCAATGAAGCAAAGGTGTAGATCTTTGTTTACTTCTATAGAACGTTCGATTACGGTTCTCAGTATATACACAGCATTTACTGTACCCTTGCCTACTACAAACCCACATTGTTCTTCTCCTATTTCAGGTTGTATTTTCCTCCTAACTCTTTGCATGATAATTCTTAGCAAAATCTTCGTGATGTGACTCATTATACTAATTGTTCGATGTTGATCACATTCCAAGGCTCCTGATTTCTTTGGGATTGCAATAAATACAGAATTACATAACTCATGAGGTATGTTTCCAGTATCATATATTGTATTAAGCAGACTGGTAACTTTATCTATTCCATATTCTTCTAAAGCATTAATCATTTCTGTTGTGACGCTGTCTGGACCGGGGGTTTTGCCAGATTTCATATGATTAAGAGCATTCTGAACCTCCATCTTCAAAATTGCTGGCCCTTCATTGTTATTTTGAACAATATATTGTTCGTCTCTGCTATCGTCATAAAGGTTTTTCACGTAATCTGACCATACATGTAAAATCTGATCTTTTTCTATTATGACTCTTCCATCTTTTGTCTTTAGGCAGCCTGCTGATGTACGTGTTCTTTGATTAGTAATCTCCTGAATTCTTTTGTGCATTAGTTTCGCATTTTTACTGTTGTGTTGTTTTTCAATTTCTCTGCAATTTTTCTCAAGCCATGTTTCTTTAGCCTCCTTACATAAGGTTCTGACTTTTCTGTGAATTTCTTCATATTTGGCAGGATTATTTTTGTTCTGTCTTCTTGTTTCCATTAGTTGTAAAATTTCTTCAGTCATCCATGTCTTACGGCCAACTTTCTTTACTTTTGGAATAGTTTTTTCTGCTGCACAACTGATTGAATTCTTCAGCATTTCCCATTGATCATCTACATCTTGAAATAGGATCTCTAGATCAGACAATAAATCAAATTTGTTCTTTACTTCTATGTTAAAATTATCTTGTATTTCTTTGTCAGTTTTCAATTTGCACAAGTCATATTTAGGGTTTCCTGCTGTATACTTGACTTTCTTTAACTTTACCCTCAATGTGCCAGTAATTAATCTGTGATCACTGTAACAGTCTGCATTTGGAACTGTTTTTACAACTGTTAATGCATTTCGAAACCTTTTGCTCATCAGGATGTAATCTATCTGGTTTTTAATCCTGCTGTCTGGACTCCTCCATGTCCATAATCTTCTAGGATGTTGTTTAAACCAGGTGTTTCCTACAACCAATTCTTGTTCTTTTGCCCATTCTACAAGTCTGTAACCTCTTTCATTTCTCTCTCCCAAACCATGGTTGCCTACACTGTATCCATCGCTTTGCTTTCCTATTTTTGCGTTGAAATCACCCATTATGATATTTATTTCTGATTTTTTACAGTTCTTCAAAGCAGACTCCATGTCATTATAAAATGCCTCTATACTTTCTTCACTGCTTTCACTTGTTGGGGCATATACTTGAATTACATTTATTTTAAAAGGTCTTCCGTTTAATTTTACTAATAGAACTCTGTCTGACACAGCCCAATATCCTTTGACAGAATTTGATGTTTGCTTATCTAATATAATGATATAGTGATGTATTTGGTGAATGTGTGCTGCAGTTCGATGTACTTGGTGAATGTGTGCTGCAGTTTGATGTATTTGGTGAATGTGTGCTGCAGTTTAATGTATTTGGTGAATGTGTGCTGCAGTTTGATGTATTTGGTGAATGTGCGCTGTAGTTTGATGTGCTTGGTGAATGTGTGCTGCAGTTTAATGTATTTGGTGAATGTGTGCTGCAGTTTGATGTATTTGGTGAATGTGTGCTGCAGTTTGATCTATTTGGTGAATGTGTGCTGCAGTTTGATGTATTTGGTGAATGTGTGCTGCAGTGTAATGTATTTGGTGAATGTGTGCTGCAGTGTGATGTATTTGGTGAATGTGTGCTGCAGTTTGATGTACTTGGTGAATGTGTGCTGCAGTTTGATGTATTTGGTGAATGTGTGCGGTAGTTTGATGTGCTTGGTGAATGTGCGCTGTAGTTTGATGTGCTTGGTGAATGTGTGCTGCAGTTTGATGTATTTGGTCAATGTGTGCTGCAGTTTGATGTATCTGGTGAATGTGTGCTGCAGTTTGATGTATTTGGTGAATGTGTGCTGCAGTGTGATGTATTTGGTGAATGTGTGCTGCAGTTTGATGTACTTGGTGAATGTGTGCTGCAGTTTGATGTATTTGGTGAATGTGTGCGGTAGTTTGATGTGCTTGGTGAATGTGCGCTGTAGTTTGATGTGCTTGGTGAATGTGTGCTGCAGTTTGATGTATTTGGTGAATGTGTGCTGCAGTTTAATGTATTTGGTGAATGTGTGCTGCAGTTTGATGTATTTGGTGAATGTGTGCTGCAGTTTGATGTATTTGGTGAATGTGTGCTGCAGTGTGATGTATTTGGTGAATGTGTGCTGCAGTTTGATGTACTTGGTGAATGTGTGCTGCAGTTTGATGTATTTGGTGAATGTATGCTGCAGTTTGATGTATTTGGTGAATGTGTGCTGCAGTGTGATGTATTTGGTGAATGTGTGCTGCAGTGTGATGTATTTGGTGAATGTGTGCTGCAGTTTGATGTACTTGGTGAATGTGTGCTGCAGTTTGATGTATTTGGTGAATGTGTGCGGTAGTTTGATGTGCTTGGTGAATGTGCGCTGTAGTTTGATGTGCTTGGTGAATGTGTGCTGCAGTTTGATGTATTTGGTGAATGTGTGCTGCAGTTTAATGTATTTGGTGAATGTGTGCTGTAGTTTGATGTATTTGGTGAATGTGTGCTGCAGTTTGATGTATTTGGTGAATGTGTGCTGCAGTGTGATGTATTTGGTGAATGTGTGCTGCAGTTTGATGTACTTGGTGAATGTGTGCTGCAGTTTGATGTATTTGGTGAATGTATGCTGCAGTTTGATGTATTTGGTGAATGTGTGCTGCAGTGTGATGTATTTGGTGAATGTGTGCTGCAGTTTGATGTACTTGGTGAATGTGTGCTGCAGTTTGATGTACTTGGTGAATGTGTGTTGCAGTTTGATGTATTTGGTGAATGTGTACTGCAGTTTGATGTATTTGGTGAATGTGTGCTGCAGTTTGATGTATTTGGTGAATGTGTGCTGCAGTGTGATGTATTTGGTGAATGTGTGCTGCAGTTTGATGTACTTGGTGAATGTGTGCTGCAGTTTGATGTACTTGGTGAATG
>OY992877.1:213693305-213720805 GCA_963921405.1 Cepaea hortensis | reverse complement strand
GGGATCATGGGATAGTTGTATTGTCTGTATTTGTGAGGTGGGGGTCATGGAATAGTTTTGTTGTCTGTATTTGTGAGGTGGGAGTCATGGGATAGTTGTATTATCTGTATTTGTGAGGTGGGGGTCATGGGGTAGTTGTGTTGTCTGTATTTGTGAAGTGGGGATCATGGGATAGTTGTATTGTCTGTATTTGTGAGGTGGGGGTCATGGAATAGTTTTGTTGTCTGTATTTGTGAGGTGGGAGTCATGGGGTAGTTGTATTGTCTGTATTTGTGAGGTGGGGATCATGGGATAGTTGTGTTGTCTGTATTTGTGAGGTGGGGATCATGGGATAGTTGTATTGTCTGTATTTGTGAGGTGGGGGTCATGGAATAGTTTTGTTGTCTGTATTTGTGAGGTGGGAGTCATGGGGTAGTTGTGTTGTCTGTATTTGTTAGGTGGGAGTCATGGGATAGTTGTGTTGTCTGTATTTGTGAGGTGGGGGTCATGGGGTAGTTTTGTTGTCTGTATTTGTGAGGTGGGGATCATGGGATAGTTGTATTGTCTGTATTTGTGAGGTGGGGGTCATGGAATAGTTTTGTTGTCTGTATTTGTGAGGTGGGAGTCATGAGGTAGTTGTGTTGTCTGTATTTGTTAGGTGGGAGTCATGGGATAGTTGTATTGTCTGTATTTGTGAGGTGGAGATCATGGGATAGTTGTGTTGTCTGTATTTGTGAGGTGGGGGTCATGGAATAGTTTTGTTGTCTGTATTTGTGAGGTGGGGATCATGGGATAGTTGTATTGTCTGTATTTGTTAGGTGGGGATCATGGGATAGTTGTATTATCTGTATTTGTGAGGTGGGGATCATGGGAAAGTTGTGGTGTCTGTATTTGTGAGGTGGGGGTCATGGAATAGTTTTGTTGTCTGTATTTGTGAGGTGGGGATCATGGGATAGTTGTATTGTCTGTATTTGTGAGGTGGGGATCATGGGATAGTTGTATTATCTTTATTTGTGAGGTGGGAGTCATGGGGTAGTTGTGTTGTCTGTATTTGTGAGGTGGAGATCATGGGATAGTTGTATTGTCTGTATTTGTGAGGTGGGGATCATGGGATAGTTGTGTTGTCTGTATTTGTGAGGTGGGAGTCATGGGGTAGTTGTGTTGTCTGTATTTGTGAGGTGGGGGTCATGGGATAGTTGTGTTGTCTGTATTTGTGAGGTGGGGGTCATGGGGTAGTTGTTTTGTCTGTATTTGTGAGGTGGGGGTTATGGGATAGTTGTGGTGTCTGTATTTGTGAGGTGGGGGTTATGGGATAGATAGTGAAATTAGGAAGGTGAAGGGCAGCAGGTTAAAAAGAGGACGGTCGTGGATGGGTCAAGCCGAAGACATTCTTCAACAGGTGTGTTCACTTGAGGACTTAGAACCTGGCGAGGAGTGGGTGCAAGTGCCAACAGACTTCTGCACATCCTTTTCAGTTTGCATCCAACTTGACAGAAAATGCAGACAAGAAAATCCGGCTGCTGTTGAGGCTGAAGTACAAGCGTTGATTTTCGAGAATTCGCTAGACGGTGACGCGGTCATCTACACAGATGGGTCGGTCGTCCGACATGTGAGAAGCTCATGGGCCTTTACAGCTCGGGCCGGAGGGAGAATTGTGAAGGAGGACTCTGGTGCTTTTACTGAAACCACAAGTAGCCTGACCATGAAAGTCATGGCAGTAAGTAAAGCAATAACATGGCTCGAGACACAGACATTCACTAGGGCTTGTTTCCTTAGCGACTCAATGAACATGATCAAGAGGATAGAGGAGGGGTCGATCCGAAGAGAATGGTTGCTGCCTCTGGAGCGGTCTCGACTGGCAAAGATTAGTTTCATCTTCGTGCCAGGGCATGCGGGAGTACAAGGAAATGAGCGGGCTGACAAGCTCGCAGGTGAGGCTACTGTGGAGGGCGGACGCGCCATGGACCAGGCCGACATTCTGAATGCTCTACGAGAAGTAAGACTTTTGCGAGAACCAAGTGATGACTGTGAATCTACAACAATGGCCAGACTGCGAGAGCAGCAAATTAAAAGAGGTGTGGCCAAACAAGAACACTACGCAGGAAGCCAAAGAAGATTGATAAACCAACACAGAACTGGCGTCGTTAGCCGCTACACGCTGCGGGATTTGCTGAGGAGGGGATCCGAGCACTTATGGACTGAATGGTTCGATGTGCAATGAGGATGATCTGTCGACTAACTAACTAACTAACTGTGTTGTCTGTATTTGTGAGGTGGGGGTCATGGGATAGTTGTGTTGTCTGTATTTGTGAGGTGGGGGTCATGGGGTAGTTGTGTTGTCTGTATTTGATGGTTGTTAGCTGCTGACAGATTCAGCCTTTCTCTTCCGCAGATTTCTGACTTGTACGATCTCGTGAAGAAGTGGGAATCGACAGCCGAGACCTTGCCACAGGTCGTGGACAGACTTCTGTCTTTACGAGAGTTGCACGAACAGGGTAAATCACCATATCATTATCTGGTCTCTAAATCAATCAATCAATCAATCAATCAATCAATCATTATCTGGTCTAGTTAGTTAGTTGTCAGATTTTCCTCCTTGCACGTGAAACAAGTCCTAGGTCAATGGTTCTCAACTGGGAGGGGGGGGGGGGGGGGGGTAATTTTAGGGTTTCCAGGGGGGAATTAAGATTATTTCTAAATTGCGTTAACCCTTTACAGGGCAGACGCTTGTCCATTTTGTAGCCCTGAACGGGCAAGATGTTTTCAGGTTTGGAAAAAGTTCGGGTCGCTTTAGTAAAAACATCACAAATAAGGTGTTAGTCAACCGATTTTAGTTAAATAAACAACACAATGAAGGGAAAAGCATGCAGAATATGTTACTCACGTGATTGTTGCCGGTAATCCATACATGAACACAAATATTTACGAAATACGGCATGTTGTTTGTGATTTTCCGTCACCTATACGGCAATATACAAACACATTTTCAGAATCATAATCACTTTCTTTAAAGTCCGACTCACGACTGCTAATGCAAAGTAACGCTTTGCACTGATATCTAGCTCCGATTAATAGTCAACTTTGTGCCCTTTAATGTCATTTAAAATGAACCTAGCGAAATCTCGGCTATCACTTGAAGAATCGCCGAAATCCATTTTGAAAAACAGCGTAAAAATCCCGGAAACTATCAAAAATTGTCCTTAAAAGTCCGTTCAAATTGATACTATCGTGTTTACAAATGGCGGTCACGTTGTCAAGCTGTAGGCGAAAGCGAAAGTAGCCGTCGGAAGTGTCGGAAAGCCGAGAGATCGCGATTTTACAATGCATAATAGTATCGGCCGGAATCGGACGCTACGATCGTTTTATCGCATCGGCCGGAATCGGACGCTATGCCTTGTAAAGGGTTAATACAAGAACTGATTACTTGATATTGGTTTTCCCTACATACTTTACTGTTCTGTACGTATCATCCTTCTGAAATTCATTTTATAACGTAAGTAGATCCGCAAATCACGTTTTATATAGATGTCTAGACTTGTTTTAGTATGTGCTATTAAATTTAGCTTCGATTATTACGTAAACTGTGTAGGGGTACGGGGGAATTTTTAGGCAGGAAATATGAAAAGGGGGGGGGGGGGGAGAATGACGTTCTAAAATATGGTGAGAGGGTTAAATGGAGTCTAAAAATATGGTGAAGGGGGGCACGGGCCAAAAAAGGTTGAGAACCACTGTCCTAGGTGGTCAGGCCTCATCCTCTCTGTGGCCATTAGCACACAGTGATAGACAGTTCTAGTCTTGTGCTGGTTACTGGGCCATCATTTGTTTGCCCCCTATGGCATTCATTCCTCTCAACATCCTGTATCACTCCCAGGTCTAGTAGCCGGACCGAGGACCTCGCTTCCTGAATCCCCTGATCCATATAAGTAAACTTTTGTTAGTGAGTCTGTGATTGTGAGTGAGTATATATGTATGTGAGGGAGTGTGTATTTGTGTGTTATTGAGTTGGTACATAACTGTGAGAGTTGGTGTAAATGATGCATGTATGTGTTGATGCATGTGTGTGTGTCTGCGTGTGTATGTCTTCTGCCTGCCTGCCTGTCTCATAACATGGTAATATGCATTGCTTATGTTCACAACATTCATTTGACAGTTTTTTTTTCCATTGTGAATGTAACATGCACCATAGATAATTGAAGTATGAAAGATGAGTGGTTGGAAGGGTTGAATGTAAGACAGGCCTGGATGCCCAGTTTGTGACCCTTTGAAAATAAAGTTTGTTCATTCGTTCATTCAGTCCAGTCAGTATCCCTGATAGCATTTGGGAACTCAGCTTGGTCCATTGCTCCACTGCCTGCCACAGTAGTTGTGCTCACCAAATAGTCTGCTCTTTCATTAACCCATGACCTGTGTGCAGACTCCATCCACTGTCTACATTCACAACCCATTGAAACCTTAAGCATGCTTATTGAGTCACTGAGGAAGCAGACATTGGTAGGGCTGAATGTCTCCAGCCATGTTGCCTTCATAATTGGTCATGATCTCCATGGTCACGGTGTTTTAGTCATAAATAAAGCGCCACCCTTCACCATTTCTCATCGATAAAGCCTTTCCTGATGCTGTTACCACATTAACCAGACCAGCCCCCCTCTCAGTCCATCAGACCGTGCATGTTCTCATATCTAGTGCTGCAGGTCTTGGTCTGTAGTTCTCTGATTGTTTAAGTGCAGCCCAAATTCATCAACTGTACCATGATTTGTCATGAATTTCCTGGACCTTGCACAAATCTAACAGTTTGCTTTCAGCATTTTCCACCAAATCCCTCTTATCAATTTTTCTTTGGCAGTTTGTGATCAAAGCCTTTATCCTTATCTGACCTCAAGAACATCCTGGAGGCTAGGAAATTTCCTATTCCCTGAACAGTTCACAGTTTTATGCAGCCGCAAACTTTACTTGTCAACTGTTGGTCCTCAAATAAATTTGTATCAAAGAACTACCTTCACTTACCCTAATTTTTAAACTCACCCATTAATAGGATTCTGAAGACATTTATCCCCTACCAATCGATCCATGATATCTACACTCAGTTGCTCTAAACAACCCCCTATTAACCCCTTCCCTAAAAGTCCCACAAGTCATGATCTAGTAGTGGGATATCATACTTATGGGTTATAGCACATTGCATGGACACATTTTTGTTTACAAAACTAACAGTCTACAGAGTGCCAGCTGTACACATATCCTTACAAAACTGACAGTCTATCTAGAGTGCCAGCTGTACACATATCCTTGTGCCAGCTGTACACATAACTTTGCAAAACTAAGACTAACCATATAGAGTGCCATCTGTACACATATTCTTACACAACTGACACTAACTATCAAGAATCCCAGCTGTACACATATCTTTACAAAACTAACACTAACCATGTAGTGCCAGCTGTACACATATCTCTACAAAACTAACACATGATTATACCGGAGACTTAATATAATGGTTATTGATCTTCTCTGAGATTATTGCGTGAATTCTTATTGTTCTTGTACGTCTCTCCACCAGCCTTACAGTTCAGCCAGGCATTGTTGTACTTGGACACAGCGCAGCAGGAGATCCGGTCCAGCATTGCTTCTCACAATGACATGCTGAAGCAGGTAATGTGGCTGTTGCATAGTTCATTATAGGTAACCTTTGTCAGGTTTTTGTCTTTGACTCTTGTAAATTCAGTGAGCATGTCTTTGACTGTTGTAAATTCAGTGAGCGTGTCATTGTCTGTTGTAATTTCTCTGAGCGTGTCTTTGACTGTTTTAATTTTAAAAGGGGCGTTTGTGGTTTGGTTGAGGGCCTGTTTGGTGTGGCCTTTAGAAGGTGAAAGGCAGTAGCAGCATCAGTTTTAGATGGCTTTTATGGATAATTTCTCTTGGGTATAAATGATAAATATATATGTATAATAGGGACCATTTCTCTTGAGTGTGAATGTTGTTTATATCATAGGGACCAATTCTCTTGGGTGTGAATGTTGTTTATATCATAGGGACCAATTCTCTTGGGTGTGAATGTTGTTTATATCATAGGGACCAATTCTCTTGGGTGTGAATGTTGTTTATATCATAGGGACCAATTCTCTTGGGGTGTGAATGGTATTTATAAGGTAGAAATACATGTTGTATGCATAAATATGATGGGGAGATGTAGTGGCCAGACGCAAGCCTGCCGGCCCGGTGGTCAAGGCTTCCAGTTTGTACAAGTGAAGTGCACTTCCAGGCGACCCCGCTTAACATGGCGGCCAGGAAGTGTCTTGGGAAGTAAAGACAGCCAGGTGTATACTGACCACATCACTGACCCAGTGTCTGCTGGGCTGTAAACATAGGGGCCCACCACCAGTGTCCTGGTGTATACTGACCACATCACTGACCCAGAGTCTGCTGGGCTGTAAACACAGGGGCCCACCACCATGTGTCCAGGTCACATGAAGGTATGTCTGAGGGTCCTAGAGTTACTGGATAAATGGTCACCTGTTATTTAGAAGGAACAAATAGAGTTCCTTATTTAAACACAGAAGCCACAAACAATATGTTGCATGATTTATTGCCTGGCATATTTTGCTGCATCTCATCAGAGTTATATATCATCTGAAGTGAGTCAATGAATAATACTTTAGCTGAAACAATTAAACCACATAGTCACAGGTATTGTTCCAATGTGGAACATCTGTTGTCCCCACGGTAATTTCAGATTTAATATGAACTCTTTCTGTTTGCACAAAACTGGCTGTAACCGCCTAATTGCTAATGCCTCGCTATCTTTGAGCAATCGTTTATTATTGTTTGTTGAATACAGTTTACGAAACGCATTTCCTTCCTTCACGTTATGGCCATAGTTTATGAGGTGTTGAGGAATTGACAAGGAGGGCATTCATATTGCCTTGTAACTGCACAGGGATTCCTGTAGACTGATGAACTCTCTTCTCCACACACACTGGTGTATGTTTGGCTTGTCCACACACACTGGTGTATGTTTGGCTACTTATTTGTCTTTCCGTTCTACTTGTGTAAGTTGCTTGCCACTTGCACTGGAATTGGATTCCATCAGAAATGAATTGGGTGTTTCGTGGGGGACTGGTGTGTTGACATTCTGGCGGCGGCATTATGCACAGTGTATCTGTGCGGGCTGTTGTTTGTTGAGACTCCTGTCTTTTCCACTTTTCACATTGGGCAGTGAGGAGCGTTTTGTGTGATATTCACTGGCACAGGAACGGAGCATAATGGGGACGACCCGTTGCTGTGAAGTTGGAACTGCGACTAACTAACTAACTAACTAACTGGAATTGATAAATGCAGTTTTATTTGGTGGATGGAGACAATGGTTCTTTTACAGATGGACTAGGTATTAACTTCACATAATACATAACTCAGTAGTATGCACCCGATGAGATGCAGTAAAATATGCCATGCAAAAATTTTTTTGCAACATATTGTTTATATAGAGTTTAAATTCACTCAGGGAATACATTGTTTTAAATTTACTTATTTATACATGTTATTTACAACAAGATGTTATTTGTTATGTTCTGGCCACACACAGATGCAGTCAAGCCTGGTGGAGAATAACAAGAACATTCAGTTGAATGTTGAGAGTATAGAGAAGCGACTGAAAGCCCTGGACAAGTCCTAAGTGTACAGACTGCTGTAGTTGTTGTGTTGTCTTAAACACTTAATCCCACATGTGCAGTGTTTGAGATGTGTAGGCAGGAACGTAGCACCTTGCTAGACAGACTATTTACTGATGTGCATTATGAATACCTTTTATACCTCTGTATTCTTCGTGGTTTTACAGTCATGCCTAACATGTGATTCACAACTCGGCTTCAGCATCACAATCATGCTCCAGGTGCCTTTTGTTTGGTTTTGGAGGGAAAATCATTTCTGGGGGAAACTTACTGGCCACTTTACTTAGGAAAGTCATCATCATCACATGCCCTGTCAACTGGCGCAGGCGTTCATGGCTCTCCACAGATCTCAGTCTTTGATATTCTTGATCAACTCTGCTGATGATATTCCTCCATGCCACCGTCTCAGTAAAAAAGCCATGTGGTGTTTAATATTTGTAGCTCATTAGTGATTCAGATGCCTACAGAAGCTTCAGCTGAACGAAACGAATGAACGAACGAAAATCTTTATTTTCAAAGGGTTAAGATGGGCCTACGTGCCCAATTCTGAACCCTTTGAAAATAAAGATTTTCGTTCGTTCGTTCGTTTCGTTCAACAGTGAGAGTGTGTTTGCTTGTTTTTCATCTTCAGTCTCGTTGCAAGGTTATCTTTTTCTGTCCATGTTGGGGTTCTAGATGGAAACCCCTGCAGTCCTGACTTACGTACAATTATATTCAGTAAGGTTCACAATTTGTGTGTTCGCTGTTTGTTTCTGTGTCCTTTTAGTACTTATAGTTGTGCTGTTTGAATCTATACAAGCTTATAAAACAAGATTATAAAACAAGATTATGAAAATTCAAAAAGCTGTCCTGTTGTTATTGTTTGTCTTCCACTGTTTGTGGTTGTACTACCTGGGCAGGTCATGTGGCCAGCCTGTGCCAGGTTTCATCTGCAGTATGAAGTGCTTGCTCATGAAAATCATAAGAGAAAAAAAGGCAAATGAAATGTATAGGTCACATTAGCAGAAAGAGGTGATGTGGGAAAATACTAAGCAAGAGAAGCAGAGGCAGAGAGTGAAAGATATTATGTGGAAAGTTTAAACAACTGGACAAATAAATATAAGCAATAATATGACATGATGAAATAGGGGGCATTCGCTTGCTTTAGAACTCAATTGTAGTTCATACATGCACTTCTACTTCTAATGTAGGTTAGCTTTCCCTATTCTCAGCATCCCTCGCCTTCAGACGCACCCATTCCAACGTCTGAGATACTTGTAATTACATCTTCAAGTCAAGGACGAGAAGTCATTTTAGTCCTACTGACTTGTTTAGAGGTTGAACTCAGCATCAGCACACCAGAAATGTAAGAGCCAGCACTCTTATCTATTCAGCCATGCTGACCTCCGATGATGATATTGCCTGGTGGTGCGGAGTCAGGGAAAGTACCGTGGAGAATTCCACAAGAGCATGTTACACCGATGCCAGAGTTGAACAGTCCATGCACAAGTTTGTTTGTGAATCTCCCGAGTTTTAACTCTGACGTCTAGTGCATCAGGGTTCAGACCCTCCGAGTTTTAATTCTTAGGTCTAATGCATTGGGGTTCAAATCCCTTGAGTTCTGATTTAAAAAAAAAAAAGGCTTTTATCAATTGGAATGATGTTGATGTAGGGACTTTGAAGAGTGCCATCTCTGCTGGGAGTATGTTGCCAGGCTGTCCCAACCCCCACACCCCACGCTTAGAAATGAGCTGGTTGTGCAAAACTGGTTCTGGTTCTTGACATCTGAGGAGCAGCATGTAAGGATGTAGTCAGGTCAGGATTCAGCAAATACGGACTGGCTGAGACTGACCGGGACTGGGCCTCGGCTGGTCATGTTTTCTCCACGTGTTTGAGGTATTTGATTGTTAGCAAACTCTGATTCACTCACCAGAGGGAATTCAATGCTCATACTGTCCTAGGAGGGACAGAGTGGCTGTGAAGGTGCAGCATCCGCTCCTGGTTCGTGCAGACCAGGTTTGATTCATGGAGTGGACTGTTTGGTTGTTTACACGATCACAAAGTCTATCATCTCCCCTGATCCAGGAGTTGTAGATCGGACATCCAGCCTTCACGGATAAGGGCAAAATACCTCATAGAACCCATATGCACACTGCCCACATACTGCCCACGTTAACAATACCTCGTACAACTGCCCATGTTAACAATACCTTGTCTATTGGAAATGTAAAGTGCAAGCTGAATTGGGCGCTGCTCAGGAAAATTTTCTAAGTTAAAAACAAATCTAGCCACACATCATGATGTGCCTTGCCAGACGGTGCAGGACTTCAGTTTTCTTCACAGATTTAGGTTATCTGACTTTGATCTGTAGACATCCATGAAATCTGTGGAAGATATGTACTGAGGTTCCCTTGCCTTTCACCTTCACATGCGAGACTGTTACCTCTGCTTTTGACAACAATTTCAGACATTCACATGAGAGGCTGTTACCTCTGCCTGGGACAACAATTTCCGCCAGTCAGGACAAGTGAGTGCCTTGCTCTGCTCATTTGCACAGGTGTCCACGTATCCCGAAGGACACTAAGACACCAGAGTTGTGTTTGCCACACCGTGGCATATTTTCTATCCTTTACCACGAAATTGGAGGAAAGACGCTAGTCACGCACTGGAACTTCAATTAGCCTTCCCCATGACGCCTAAAAGTATAAATGGAAGACAACAACAACCCACTCAATAAGAAGAAGTGGAAAACATACTATTTCTAATGTGTGTGATTCTGGTAAACATGCATTTTGATCCTCGCTCATGCTACGGAGCTTGTACACTGTTGGGATTCTCCTTGTGTTATCTATGGGAGGAGACTGATACACGTACGGAGATATCTATGTGCAGTGAAGGTGTTCCATTGCCAAAAGACATCTGGCCAGGCCCACATGGAGGTCGTGCACTGTGCTGGGATTCCCCTTATGTTATCTATGGGCGGAGACTGATTCACTTTCAGAAATATCTACGTGCAGTGCAGGGATCCATTACCTCAAACCCCTGTCCAGAATCTGACCAGGCCAAGATGGACCTCATGCATCCCCATGGTACCCATGTTGCGTGTCCGTTGTGAATACGGCCGAATAGTCGTATGTTCAGATGGATGATAGATACTACCCATAAAGTGGTGTATATATTCTAAGTCAACAATATACTGACAATCTGTGAGTCAGTTCTCTTCTACTACTTTTTTTTTGGGTCCCCATACAATTGCCAATAATTTCTGAAAATTATGTCATTGATTTTATGAAGCTTGTTCGAACCAAAGCCATACTCGTCTATTATCATCGTCGTTTTCATCATTGTCTAACTAGCGTAGGCATTCACATCACTTCATAACTGTCGGTCCCTGTTGCTATGGATGAATTCTACTGATGACATCCTCCATGCCAACACCATAGACCACCAGCCATAATTTCTCTAGGTCTGCCGCTGCCTCTCCTGCCCTCATATTTCCAGTTGTCACTATGTTCTCCGATCTCTCTCTCTTCTCATTACATGACCAAAGAACTGTAAGTTTCTTTCACGCATTCATTTGTGCATAATGTTTTACTAGCATTAGCTTTTTCCAGACATCGTTGTTAGTTACACGGCCGTCCAAGATATTCACAACTTTGGTTCCAGAAACCACATCACTACTGCTTCCAAGCACATCCCAGATTATTCGTTCATGTGTCGTTTTGTGAAAGTCACTGCACATCGGGCATCCCCATGCGTGATCAGTCCGCTGTTTGTTCTTACTCCAGTGTAGGCTGCCAGGCAGCAACACAATTTCTATACAACACTTCAGTCAATCGCGTCCTCTAAACTTTTCAGGTTAAAGGTGAGAGGGCCGACCTCATTGCATCGGGTTTTACCCTATCTGATTTGTCTCTTTCCACAAAGCGGCAAGCTGTTTGCCGACAGCATCACACAAAGCACAAACACCATGCTCTCTAAATGTACTGGCGAGTATGAGAGAACATCGCACAAACACCATAGTTCTCCAAATGTACTGGCGAGTATGAGAGAACATCGCACAAACACCATAGTTCTCTAAATGTACTGGCCAGTATGAGAGAACATCGCACAAACACCATAGTTCTCTAAATGTACTGGCCAGTATGAGAGAACATCGCACAAACACCATAGTTCTCTAAATGTACTGGCGAGTATGAGAGAACATCGCACAAACACCATAGTTCTCTAAATGTACTGGCGAGTATGAGAGAACATCGCACAAACACCATAGTTCTCTAAATGTACTGGCGAGTATGAGAGAACATCGCACAAACACCATAGTTCTCTAAATGTACTGGCGAGTATGAGAGAACATCGCACAAACACCATAGTTCTCTAAATGTACTGGCGAGTATGAGAGAACATCGCACAAACACCATAGTTCTCTAAATGTACTGGCCAGTATGAGAGAACATCGCACAAACACCATAGTTCTCTAAATGTACTGGCCAGTATGAGAGAGCATCACACAAACACCATAGTTCTCTAAATGTACTGGCGAGTATGAGAGAACATCGCACAAACACCATAGTTCTCTAAATGTACTGGCGAGTATGAGAGAACATCGCACAAACACCATAGTTCTCTAAATGTACTGGCGAGTATGAGAGAGCATCACACAAAGCACAAACACCGTAGTTCTCTAAATGTACTGGCCAGTATGAGACAGGCCAGCGTGGTCTTACAGTGGTAGGGAGACTCGCACCTGTCCCCCAAAGTGGTGGAGGACGAGCAGAGCACAATTGTGCGGTAAACACAGCTGTGGGGTCTTAGTATCCACGAATATAGAACTCTGGGAAGAACCCTGCAACCGAGCAGTGGAGGGCAATCATTTGTCCTGACAATCGGACATTGCTGTCAAAGGCAGAGGTAACCTAATACCGGGTGGATGTGGACGACAAGGAGAAACCACCACATTATCTTCCCAAGTCTGTGTGAATCAAAAGCTATACTCATTCATTCATTCATTCATTCATTCATTCAGTAGCATGTCCTTTGCAGAACTAGCCGAAGAAATAAACACAGAATCCTGCCACAGCTGATGATTGAACCCATAGCATTGTCAAGGAAAGAAGGCACAATGACCACTCTGCAACCACGCACGCTGGGTAGATTGAACAAGAATAAACACACTTGTAGTAGTAACTAAGTCAAGTTATTAGAAACACGCACTCTCTTCCTCCCTCTAGCTCTCTCACTCTCTCCTCACCCTCCCTCTCACGTTCTCTACTGCCCTCCCTCTCAGGTTCCGTTTCTCTCTCTCCTCGTCTCTTTCTCCCTCATACGTACGGAGACCCACACTCACTCTCCCCTCTTTATTTTTCTCCCTCCAACTTATTCTCTCCTCTCTCCCCTAATGCAACAGAAGACAACATTTGTGTAATGAAACATTTGCCGCGGATCAACTCACAATTTATTACCTCTCTGTCTCTCTCTCTCTCTCTCTCTCTGTCTATATATCTGTCTCTCTGGCTCTCTCTCTCTCTCTCTCTCTCTCTCTCTCTCTCTGTGCCCCCCCCCCCCCCCCACACACACACACACACACAGAGAGAGAGAGAGAGAGAGAGAGAGAGAGAGAGGCACGACTACATACCGTATTAATGCAACAAAAACCGACACCTGTGTTATGAAAAAGTTGTCCTCTTACTTTACTGTATCGTCGTCGATTGCTGGCCAACGTTTTGAGCTCGGCAAGGGAGGGAAGTCGAAGCTGAAGAATCACATCTCCGCTCTTCTATAGCTTTAAATAATGATACAGTTTGATGTATCCTCTGATTTCTACTTCGTTCCTTTGCTTCTAAGAGTGCCAATCAATACCTGACAACTTATTTCAAATGTTTCAGCTCATCAATATCTTATCCATGCACCAAGTGCATGCGTGCTCAATCCTGGCTGGCCATCTCATACGGTCACCTGTGTTCATCGAAGTATCTACCCATGAATCCCCCACCTGTTGATCTGTTCTCTCCACGTTGGGAGCTTGTCATGGGAAAAAACGCACAGATTTAGGCAAACGTTTCCACCGAACTCTCTATCAACGGAACAACAAAAACAACACTACAGCTATCACAAAGAAATACTGATGTCGATGTGTTCGAGATAAAATATCTTGATATTATTGAGCCATAAAATGGATATAAGTGTTTCTTTGTGTTATCTGTTTCTATTGTTCTGTTTCTGTTGTTCCATTTATAAATTCTTCGGCCCGTATTTGTTTAGCTAGTCATGTATCGAAGTACACTTGCTCCTGCAGCGAGGCTCTGTCGTCATTTGGAGGTGACAGGTTCGAATCCCTAAGGGTAACTATAGCTTTCAGTTTATGTATTGTCTAATATGTCCTGCAGTTTCTACATCCTTTCTTTTATTTCTGTGACCGTCAAACAATACATATACATTTATGTATGAGCTGTAGTACCAGGGTTAGTTAATAAGTAAGTCACAAATGGCTGTAGAAAAATAACTAACTATGATAACAACTTGAAATCAGTTTATTTTTATACGTACATTATCCCTTTATTTCTCAACATAATTTCCACCAACATTGATGCATTTATCCCATCGTTTTATCAGTCCTCCCAAACCGGTTGCATAGAACTGCATGCTTTGTTTTCATTTACTGGCCATCTCTGTCTGGCGGGAGACATTTCGCGAGTGACGCCGAAGTTGAATGTGACGTGAAAACGTAGTTTAGAAAACAGAGCACGCAGTTCTATGCAGCCGGGTTGGGAGGACTGATAAAACGATGGGATAAGTGCATCAATGTTGGTGGGAATTATGTTGAGAAATAAAGGGACAATGTATGTATAAAAATAAACTGGTTTCAAGTTGTTATCATATTTAGTTACTTTTCTACAGCCATTTGTGACGTACTTATTAACTTACCCTCGTAATTACCTCAAAGGATTTCTCAATTGATATTTCTGTAGCCACTACCTGTGTGTGTTTTTCCATTAGCCGTTCTTCTTAGTAATATTGTGTGTTTCTATTGAAACTTCCAGTAACACCTGACTACCCTCTAATTCGATTGTATTTCGAAGTTGGCGCTATGTTTTCTAGTTTATTTATTCTACTTAAATAATCAGTCCAGTTCAAAGCGACCTGTCAGGACCTTAGAATTGGCTCGTTGGGCTAACACGTGTGAGACAGTACAAGTATAACATGATTCGACGTAAGACTCAACGACACAACGTTTTATGGATTTATTGCCATATTAAATACAGAACGATAATTACAACAATATACAATATATAACTCACGACGCTCACAACCACAATACAGCTCACAAGTCTGACGCTCAAGATGACAGTCGTTCGGCTTTCACCCACAGAGATCCACACAAACGCCTTGCTTTCACCGCACACGTCCTTCCAGTCTCAAGTCCCAGCTCGGTCTGTCGCTAGCGCGCAACTTGATGACCGCCTCTAGTGGCGTCACGTGGCATGCGTGCGTCTTGTCGTCAGCCTGACCGCTGGTCGCGTGTCAGGTAACAATCTTGCCAGCCGACAATTCTTGTCCGCCGGGTGTCGTAACGATGTTGCTGCATAGCTATCCCATGTTAGGCTCTGACATCCTCCCCGGGTACCTCAATGAAAGATGCCATCTTTCATTCATGATGTATGTATATACTGGGGTAGTGTTAACTTCATGTCAGAGTCTACCCTTTCCCTGTGTTATGCATGAAAATACATATATGGCATAGAAATATATACGATAAATGTAAGTTGCATTGAAATGACAAATTAAGTTCAACTTTTAACACAAATCAGGTTTCATCCCCCTGATGGCTGGTTATCTCAATTGCAATAATACCCAGTCAGATCAGTAGTACCAGCTTCTCGCATCTACCTCGCAGCAATTTGAAAAAAACGTAATAATATGGTTGTTTTGCAACAGCCATCTAGCCAGACTGAAATACGGCTTTATATGAGTCGTATTAAACACTCAAACTCTGACCTCATTTGGCCAGGAGCTCTTATGTTGGTTTGCAATGTTGGCAGCTCTCTGCCATGCTTGGTGGACGCCTACCCGGTGTGTTAGCCATTTGAGCAACAACATGTCTATTTATACAATACACACTATTGAATATGTTTCAAATTATGGCCCTTGGTGTAATTCATAAATGCAAGGGAAGTAATTTTGACATTCAAGCAATACAATAAATTACAATAATTATTTAATTTCTTAGCGTCATTGCTTGACGTTTCTTCATATTAACGAGAAAAAGTCGGTAATATGAATACATTAATCAAAATATGATTCTAAGATTACACTAATCAAAATAAATAAGTACCCAATTGGTGTATTATATTTTATAGATTCAAAAGGATTTTACAATCGTCATAAGTTTTTGAATATTTGTATATCGTCTGCTAATTTTGGTGTACTTTTTAAATTACACAGGAAGTACACACGAAACTCAAAATTTAGTTGCTGTTACACTGTCTGAACACAACTGCTCAGGTGTTATTTTATAACGGATAGTAAAATGTTCTCAAAGTTCGTGTCTGATGTTATAGTATCACAACTTTCGGATTATGATGGAATGTTCTTATTTCCGATGTGTTCACAACTTATGGATAATGATTGACTGTTCTTATTTCTGATGTTTGAGTGTCGAACCTTTTGGATTAAGTTCGCTTGTAGAAGTCACTGTTCAGTCCACATTTGCACACGTCGTTAAAATATCACGGTGAAGAAATCCACACACAGCTGTCACTGTTAACCCGCAAAGTTCGCTTCTGGTAAGTGGTTAAGCGTCTGTGACACTGTTCTTGTTGTATATTTACAGTTAATAATGTTCTCTTTCTAACACACACTACACAATTATACTACACTCATTACAAGACTTAATTAAAATAAGTATATTATACATGTCGGTTTTTTAACCGTATCACAATTACAATTATAGACCTTACACAGTAGGTGAATAGAAACAAAATTCACTCATTGGTGGCTGTGTTGGTCTGAGTGTATTAGTACACTCTGCACTCAGACATTGCTTACTGGGTCGGTTGGACAACGGGACAAAAGATCGGCAATTGTATTGATTCTGCCTGGAATATGTCGAACCTCGAAACTGTAATTTTGAAGCTTCAAGGACCAGCGAGCAATCATATTGTTGGATGGTACTCCGGCATTTATATACCGTAATGGACTGTTGTCAGTTTCGATGATAAAGTGACGTCCTAGAAGGTATCTGGATAGTTTCGTCACACTTTCTACTAAGGCAAGTGCCTCTAATTGTGGAATGGACCATGCCCGCTCTCGAGGCCTTAGTTTTCTTGATATAAAACAAACGGGATGCAGGATGTTGTTGTATTCCTGCAACAGGACTGCCCCAATCGCAACGGAGCTAGCATCTGTTCTCAATCTGAAAGGTAAACGAATGTTGGGCAATTTAAGGATGAGATTATTCGAATTCTTATCAGAAAAGTATGCCAAAACTTTATGAAATGCATTTCGTAGGCATTCATCGTGTACAACTTTTTCAGGCTTATCCTTAGTTAGTAAATTAGTAAAAACCTCGGTCAGTTCTGAAAAATCAGGAATGAATTGCCTGTAATAATTGATCAGTCCCAACAAACTCCGGACTTGTTTCTTATTAGTCGGGAGTGACAGTTTTAGAATTTTGGAGACAATTTTGTTGTCTGTCATGACAAAGCCATTGGATATTCTGTACCCCAAAAATGATATCTCTTGGTAAGCCATGCTCACCTTTGAAGGCTTCACTGTCAGTCCGTGCTGTCTGATACGTTCTAGTGTCTGTTCTAGTGTCTTTATATGTTCCGTCATTGTCTCTGTATGGACACAGATGTCGTCGATATAGCAAATAATATTAGGAATGTCAGCTAGGAGGAGTCGTGTCATGCGTACGAATGTGGCTGGGGCATTGACTAGCCCAAATGGAAGTTTGCACCATTCGTACAGTCCCCAAGGCGTGGCAAAAGCTGTTAGATGTCTGCTGTCTTCATGTACAGCTATCTGCCAGTAACCTTTAGACATGTCAAGCGTCGTAAAGAACTTAGCGTCAGTCAGTTCTGTCAGAAGATCGTCAGTGTTTGCCATTGGTTCAAGATCTAAAACAGTTATTTTGTTCAGTTTTCTGTAGTCGATGCAAAGTCGTATTGTATTGTCCTTTTTGCGTACAATGACCATGGGTGAAGAGAAGTCTGATAAGGATCGTCTGATGATGTTGTTTTTTTCTAAGTTGATGATTTCTTGATGTAATTGTTCTTTGTAATGTAATGGTATTGTGTATGGTCTGCATCTTATGGGTGTGTTTGATGTGAGTGTGATGTGATGCTGTACTAATTCTGTTTGTCCTGGGTTGTCGGAAAAGATGGTGTTGTACTGTTGTATCAACTGTTTGCAACTGTTTGTCTCTGCTTGACTTAAGTTTGGATTGATCTTGATCTCATTCAAGCAGTTTGTCGTGTCTAATGTAGGTGTTGGAATCCCGTCGCTAGAATCGTCATCTTCGTGATCTATTATCACGGTGCAAGCTGTCGTATCGTCTTGTTCGTTGTCTCTGTTGTGGTATGGTCTTAGCATATTTATGTGAAATATTTTGTGTTTGTCTTTTATTAGGATTTCGTAGTCTACAGGTGAGATTTGTCTTGTCACTTTAAACGGTCCCTGCCAAGAATCAGTCAGTAGCTGTCTGTCACTAGGTAGTAGTAGTAGAACGTCTTGTCCAGGTGTCAATGTTATAGTCTTGTTACCTTTGTCTGCGTACTGTCTGTAAGTAGCACCAGATAGTTTTAGTGCATTTTTAGCAATTTCACATGATTTAATAATCCTTTCACGCAATGATGTTACATATAAGAATGATGATATGGGTTTAAGTACTGGAGTAGAGTCAGTTAACATTTGGTGATAAATTGTTAATGGGCTTCGTGATTTGGCACCATAAATTAGTTCAAAAGGAGAGAAACCGGTACTAGAATGTGGTACCTCGCGATAAGCAAAAAGGACAGCTGGTAGGTATACATCCCAGTTATTGGGGTGATCTTGAGTTACTTTTGCAAGCATGTGCTTCAGATCCCCGTTAAGCTTTTCTATAATCCCGCTCGAGTGAGGATGATAGGGGCTATTGAAGACTTGCTTCACTCCTAACATTTTGGTGAAAGCTTGGGTCGATGCGGCAATAAACTGAGTGCCTCTATCAGACTGGATAGTATCTGGAAACCCGATTCGGGAGAAGATATGGAAGAACACTTCCATGATGTCGTTGGCAGTAATGTTCTTTAGAGGAATCGCTTCTGGCCAGCGACTACATTGATCAATAAAAGTTAGAATATATTTATTCCCTCTAGTTGTTGTATGACTAAGAGGGCCCACAATGTCAACTGATAATTTTTCAAAGGGTCGACTGGCTAAGTCAGTGACTTGTAACTTTGCCTGTGGGTGTTTACCTTTTTTTACCAGTTTCTGGCATGTATCACAACTTCTGCAATATGTTTTTATGTCATTGCAAAATTTTGGCCAATGAAACTGTGTCAATAACCTTGACCTGGTTTTAACATATGCCATATGACCTGCAAAAGGTATATCGTGAGCAAGATGTAAAGCTTGCTTGCGATAAGTAGTTGGCAAAACAGTTTGCTTCGTTGTAATGTCACCTCTGGTGTAATACCTGGTGAGTATATCATTGTGTAAAGCAAAATGCCATTTCGCATTCTTGGTTATTCTTGCCTTTTTGCCGATCAGGTCAAAGTACTTTGACAGTGAAGGATCAGCTTTTTGAGCTGTTATGAATGCTTCCTTCATAGAGTCACTAGGTGGTAATTCTGGGCTAAGCATTTGTATAGCCTCAGTTTGATTACTTTCATCTTGCACTCTAGCAGTAGCTCTTGTTACTGCGTTCACACACTCAATGACATCAGATGATGATGGAATGATATCGTTAATGATGTGATGAGAACTTAGTGCTGCATTAGCTAACATACATTCAATAGGTGATATGACATTTGGTGGTGATGTCGTGTTATCATCAATACATAGTGATGTTATGTCATGATTATGAGGTTTGTCATTCACCTCAGGTAAGTTTCCTATGATTATATCGCACACTGGGTTTGTAAGTGCGGCGCACTTTACTTTCCCGGCGAGGAAGGTGTTTCAATGTATGCCCATGCTAATGGATATTTCTCAATATTGCCTGAAAATGTTCTACATGTAATGTGCCTGCCTGTATAGTCTGTAGGCGTTATGAATGTTGTTTTCAGGCCAATAAGTGTACTTCCGGTGTCGCGAAGTACTGTAGCAAACTTGCCATTAACATACCCGTGATGGATGTCTAATCTGCCTTTTGAGTCTATTACCAAGTTAGCTTCCTCATTGGCAATAGGGATGGCGTGCCCGCATGTTAAGATACCATCTTCATAGAAGGTATTACAGACAGTGCATTTGTTAGCACTAAATACATCACAAGCCTGTGCTGCATTCACAGGATGTTTCTCTGGATTTTCGTCTTCTGACGCTGAGCTATCGAACAAGGCGGCATTGGCTTTGTTGGTCATATGCCTGCCTCTACAATCCATGCGATGGTGCCCGTAAGCCTTGCAGAGAAAACATTTACGTAAACTTTTGAACGATTTACGCTCTTTGTCTTGTCTGTTTACCATATTTTGCAAGTATGTTTGGTACCCTGGGTTTTTATCGCACATCTCGTTCAAATGGTGAGAAAATTTACAGTGAATGCAATGTCTACATTTCTCAGAGGTAGGCCTGTTTGGTTTTTGCCTACTATAGTTTTTCTCATAGTTGGCCGCTGCTACCCAGTTACTGTCAGTAGCTTCAGTGGCAAAGCACTGTTTGTTGGCCGTGTAATAGGCCGACCCACGTCTTTCAATTTCTTCCACACTTGTGCATTCATTCTCCTGTAAGAACTTAGAAAACGATGATGGGATAGAAGAAATGATTTTATCTCGAATGATGAGATCTTCTAATCTATCATAACTTTTGTTAATTTTGGCTGTTGAAGTCCATTTGCTGAAAACATCTCGGACTAAACAGAGGTAGTCAGAGAACGTTTGAGTTGATTTTGGACTCAATTTACTGAATTGTTCTCTGTAACCTGCCTCGTCTAACATGAAATGTGCCATTATCTTAGATTTAATATAATGGTACTCTTTTCTGAGGTCTTTGGGGATGGTTTCAATGACTTTAAGAGGTTCCCCAGATAGACTCCTCATATATAGAATATTCCATTCAGAAAGTGGAACTTGGTAATGTTCCATTAAAGTCTCAAAATTTTGAGTAAAGGCTGCTATGCAGTCACCCGAGGTATAGTTACGTACGATACCTTGATAATTTTTATACTGGTTTTCTTTTTCCAGTCTTTCAGATTTCTTTGATTCTTTATTCATCGCAGTCTCAGTGTCAAGTTGTTTCATTTTCAACTGTAACTCTAGTTCTTCTTTCTTACTCTGAGCTGCTATTTCTGCTTTCTTAAGTTCACTGTCTATCTCAGCTTGCTTTGTCTTTGCAGCCAGTTCTAATTCGGCTTGTTTTGTCTTTGCCGTCAGTTCTAATTCGGCTTGTTTTGTCTTTGCCGTCAGTTCTAATTCGGCTTGCTTGGCAGCCCTTTCTGCTGCTCTTTCTTCGCGTTCTGCTGCCCTGTCATCGCGTTCGGTAGCTTTCTCCTGTACTAGTAGGTATTCAGCGTACTTCTGCTCACTCCACTGTGTTAGTTCATCACCATGTAACTGTAACTTTATGCCCATATCAATGAAATCAAATAATGACGACATGATGGGGAAAATACGTCAATGAAAATCAGCCACACAAAATATGTTATAAATGGTTAGTAATAAACAATTTACAATTTATTTTACTATACGATGCGTGCCTACTATTGCATACGTAAAGTTAAAGTATAGAAAAATATACTCAAGTGCCCTGGATACGGTGAAGAATGGTTGGACAATCGGGCTAGAAAACTGTAGGGTCGTTACTTCGGAACCACTAATGACCTCTACGGCAAGGTTATGGATGGTACGGAAAAAACCTTTTTGTTTTTGGAAGAAAATAAGTTAGCGTCTATTTGTTGGTGTGTGCCTGCAAGTCACTAAGTGTTGATTAGGTTTGGATGGCGTCAAGTATAATTGTATGTCGTAAGTTTGTCCGTCAACAGTGTTTTTCTCAACAGAAGTTACACTCTTTCCAAATCTCTTTGCGTTCCACAAACTCAATGCACAAACACAATTTATCTGTATTTGAACACTCAATAACATTGATGACACATCACTTACATCACGATGACATTCAGTAAGGACATAGACATCAAGTTTACAAGATGGCGACAAGGTCAAAATGGCGACAAAATCACAATGTCGACAAGGTCAAACGGTGACAAGTTTCACAAATCACAAATGTTTTACACGCTTACAGGATCAAACAATATGTACTGTACGTTTACAAATGGTTTTACACATATTTAAACAATGTAGTAATGGATCACAATGAGACTTTTACGATCACATTTACATAACTATAACCTTGACAAATTTTACAAGTTCAAGAATTATAGTTTTAAATCGTTAATGACGTATGGTTTAAACACAGACGAGCACCACACGTCTACATATATTAGGTTCTTAAACAAGGACGAGCAACCCACGTCCACACATGTCAGGACCTTAGAATTGGCTCGTTGGGCTAACACGTGTGAGACAGTACAAGTATAACATGATTCGACGTAAGACTCAACGACACAACGTTTTATGGATTTATTGCCATATTAAATACAGAACGATAATTACAACAATATACAATATATAACTCACGACGCTCACAACCACAATACAGCTCACAAGTCTGACGCTCAAGATGACAGTCGTTCGGCTTTCACCCACAGAGATCCACACAAACGCCTTGCTTTCACCGCACACGTCCTTCCAGTCTCAAGTCCCAGCTCGGTCTGTCGCTAGCGCGCAACTTGCTGACCGCCTCTAGTGGCGTCACGTGGCATGCGTGCGTCTTGTCGTCAGCCTGACCGCTGGTCGCGTGTCAGGTAACAATCTTGCCAGCCGACAATTCTTGTCCGCCGGGTGTCGTAACGATGTTGCTGCATAGCTATCCCATGTTAGGCTCTGACACGACCGATAAAAAAGTAACCATACTGCTAACTCGACAGCAATCCAAAGACTTCTATAGTGCAGGGGTAGGAGTGGTGGGGGGGGGGAGGCTAATAAAATGATGAGAGTTGAGTTGACTTGAGTCAAGAACATACGTCACATCACTCGGGAATTCCCATACTCATTCTGTCCTCATCTTCAACAACCAGCGAAGAGTCCCAATACTAAAAGTACTAGTTGTGATCTGGTTATGTGACCGTCTGACCTTTCCTTGGAGACTTGAGTGTCGGCCAGATCCTGTGCACAATCCCTGCTGCTCCATTCTCTCCAGGCGATGATGACGTATCTGCTCTTCCACACTCTACACACGATTCCGAAGTGGCCCGACCACGTCTGCCTTATGGTGCACCAATACCTCAGTCAGCGGTGCAGACTCTGCTAATGTGTCCGTCTGCTCGTTTCCAACCACACAAGCATGTCCTGGGGAAAAGATCCCTCTCACGCTCCGTATCTCTGATTGTTGAATTAAAGCATGCCACTCTGCACCAAGCATGCTCTGTGAGTCCGTATATACAATAACAGAGCATATGATAACAACAATATGATAACAAATACAAAAACAACAACAACAACAAAGATTCACCTAAAAGAACACTCACCGAAACAAGTAAAGTACTTTTTTAAATGTTGCATATCTCTTGCAGGACGTTGCAGTCAACACCAGCATTTTTCAGCTGCTGTTGATATACTAGGCAAATTTTACGTTCAGTAGTTTGCCATTGCTTACTGAACGACAGGCACCCATACCAACACGTTATAACACAATGCGACACGGTCTGCTTCAAATACTTAGGAAGTATATCATCATCAAATGGCGAATAAGAAGACGAGATCAAAAATAGATACAATAAGGCAAACCAACTCATTCGACAAATGGCACCAATACTAAAGAACAAACACATATCCATAGCTATTTAAAAAAAAAAAGCACTCCACAACACAGTCTTCCTACCAACTCTATGCTAAAAATGGCAAACCTGGACAATGACAGAAAAAGAGAAAAGAAAAATTACAACAACGGAAATGAGATTACTGAAAAGAATACTCAATGTATCAAGAAGAGAGAAAATCAGAAATGAAGAAATCAGGACTAAAGTTGGGGTTACAGCAGCGCTAGATTTCATCAGTAAACAGAATATGAAAGGGTTCGACCATATAACTTGGCTACCAACTAACAACAAGCAATGATGTACAGACCAGAGGGAAACAGGAAGAGGCCGACCACGTAAACGTTGGACGCAGGGAATAACAGTCCATGGGGATCTCGATGTATGAAGCCCCTAGACGGGCACTCTCCCGCTGTTTATGCTTTACCTTGACACCGCAAGGTACAAGAGGAACATGATGAGATGAGATGATGGATAGGTACAATAAGAAATAGTTTTGAAGTTCGCAGCCTATATATGGTTGTTTGTATACATACTATTTTGTATCTGTGGAGAGTCATGAAGGCCCACGTCAGCCGGCATGGCACTTGATGATGATGATGATGATGATGATGATGATGATGATGATGATGATAGTATTTTGTGAATACACGTACAAACAACAGTGAACAAATCCATGGACTCTTGGAGATGTGGTTTTATAGAAGAACACCGAAAATTCATTGGGCTGTCAATATGAGCAATCTGGACATTTAGAAGGAGGGTAAGTCTCAAAGACAACTTATCACAAACACCAGAAAGAGACAGTCCCATATTTTTGGGCCACATAATGAGAAGACACAACTAGAATATGTTGTGACAACTGGTAAGATTTGTGAAAAGAGATAGAGGAAGACAGTGAGAGAACATTCTTGACAGTATTGTTTCACGACACGGGGTGGAGTCAGCACACGAACTGATACATGCCGAAGGAGATAGCAAGATGTGGAAAATTATGATCGCCCATGCCTGTCGGCAAGGCACCTAATGATGATTATTGTGTGATGAGAAGCAGAGAGATAGTGTAGTGGCCAGACGCTAGCCAGCCGTATTGGTAGTCCTGGGTTCGATATGCTCCTAGGAGGTTTCCAATGAGCAAAGTTGACGTAAATCTTTCCAAGGTCAGCCCAGCCTTAAATAGCTACCAGGAAATGTCTTGGGAAGTCAACGCGGCCAGTGTCATACCGACATATCACCTTCCCAATGCCGTGTGATACCGACACATCACCTTCCCAGTGCCGTGTGATACGGACACATGACCTTCCCACCACCGTGTGATACCGACACATTACCTCCCCATTACCGTGTGATACCGACACATCACCTTCCCAGTGCCGTGTGATACCGACACATGACCTTTCCACTACCGTGTGATACCGACACATGACCTTCCCACTACCGTGTGATACCGACACATCACCTTCCAACTACCATGTGATAGATACCGACACATTACCTTCCCACTACCGTGTGATACCGACACATCACCTTCCCACTACCGTGTAATACCGACACATCACCTTCCCACTACCGTGTGATACCGACACATTACCTTCCCAATGTCGTGTGATACCGACACCTTCCCACTACCGTGTGATACCGACACATCACCTTCCCACTGCCGTGTGGTCTATACACATGTGGATTTACATATTTCCATTACGTATAACATGGAAATTTGCTAACTTGTTATGTTTGTTACTTACTTATTGACCGAATAAGAAATAATGTTATTAGACAGACAGTGGTATCAACACCCTGTGCCACATATATTGATAATGAAGATCAAATGGTTTGGCCAACTCGTTAGAATGCAACACTATCATCTACCAGTACTGGCCCTACATCGAAGAAGATCTGCTAAGAGAACAAGAGAACGCCAGAAAATAACATGGCGTAACATCGAAGACATTGTACAATCACACGGAATGACACTATCCAGTGCCACCTATCAGGTGCTGGAGCTCCAGTTATTTCTCCCCCACGACGCTTGACGGCAAAAGTGGAAGATGATAATGATGATTTATTGACTTACCTTGTAGCCTTGTACGACAACCAGTAACACAATCCAATCCAAATTGGGAAAAGAACGTTGCTATTCCCCCCCCGGGATATAGAAATATTAAATGGCAATATTTGATTCGTCCACCTGTGGTTTATAGTGTTTGATATCGATCCCAGCATAGGTGTGCGCCCATTGTTGCATTCATGTAAACGTGTATGCGTATGTACGTGTGTGTGGATGCCAGGCCAGGTTGTGTGTGGTTAGAACATTCTTAAAGCTAGTTTAACTTCGCAGCAGTGACCCGGCCAGGCACATTTCAGGATAGAGGTGCCGGAGGTTTTCTCTTCCTCCTCTTGTGACGCAATCCAGAAACCGCGAGGTCCCGCACTGATGGCCTTGAAATGGTATGTTTGTATCTTAGATGTACATATTGCTTTAATGACGATTGCTAGTTATACGTGTTATTTTCTTCCTCTTTCTGCTCCTCTCTCTCCTCTGTCTTCGTTTTCCATTACACATCCTTCTTTATCTTCCCCTTCTCCTCTTCCTCCCCCATCTTCTTTCCCTATTTCCTTTTCTCCTCCTTCCAGTCTCCTCTTAATCCTACTCCCCCAACTTCTTCATCCCCCACCTTCTTCAGCCTCCTCCATCCTCTTCTTTTCCCTCTTCATCCATTCATCATCTTCTTCATCCTTTATTTTCTCCTTCTCCTTCTCTCTCCCTTCTTCCTCCGTTTTCTTCTTCACCTGTCCTTCCTTCCTTCATTTTCTTCTTCTTCTTCTTCTTCTTCTTCTTCTTCTTCTTCTTCTTCTTCTTCTTCTTCTTCTTCTTCTTCTTCTTCTTCTTCTTCTTCTTCTTCTTCATGTGCTGCTGCTGCTACTACCACTTCCCTCTCCTCCTCCTCCCTCTTCTTCTATCATTTAAGGGCCCCCTGTTCAACAGTCTAAACCCGGGGTGGGAAAACTTTTTGTGCATAGGGCCACATTGACACACGTAAAGCTATTGAAGCTATTGGGGGGAGGGGGCATATATATATATATATATTATGTCCACTTTGTTTACAGCAACCTATCACAATAAGTAATTATAAATTACATTACGAAGGTCAAGGACTATTTACAAAAATAGAAAATTGGAAAGAAATGTTATCAAAAATGTTAAAATAATCATATCGGTACATGAAATTCTGTAAAATTAAACAAAATAACTTAAAAACGAAGTAAATTTTCTTTTTATTTCTAACTGCACTCGAGGGCCACATAATATCATTTGCCGGGCCGTAGTTTTCTCACCCCTGGTCTAAACAAAGAGATAGATGAATTAGATGTGTTGTCTTCAAAATCCCATTGGTCATCAGCACGTCACTGCGCATGCCCCAGACTTTCTCTTCTACTTCCGTCTCTTAGTGCCAGATTTGAGCTCTCCGGCCATCAAAGAGAAGGCCCAGTCGCAATCTCTGCTCAGGAACTCGGGAAATATTTGAGCAGGTGAACCGGTCGGTCTGTACATCTTTCATTATGTACAGATGGACTGGTTGCTTACAGTGTCTTGTGCGGGGTCTCAAATGATGAACTGCTCTTCTGTGGTTGGTGATAGAATAGGTTCATGTGGGTGATTGCTGGCTGTTCTCTGGCTCCAAATGTGTCGGTACTGTCTCTTGGTGTGTGTTGTAGTTTCTTCACTAAGACCCTATGAGCAAATGATTCTTTCTGGGAGCATTCATTTGCAAATCTGCTAGCTGACTCATTTTCTAGAATTCAACTTT
>OY992877.1:213615805-213688305 GCA_963921405.1 Cepaea hortensis | reverse complement strand
TGCCATTCGAAGTTATTAAGATCGGATAAGATCATCCATTGGCTTGTCCAAAACAAAACCTTGCCCGCATTCTTTCCACATTCATTCCTTTCGTAAGCCACGCGTTCCGTTTCCACTGCAGGCATCTGTACACTATCAATCACATTTTGAATACTTCTATCTTCTAGTTTTCCTTTACTCCACCTCCACGGTACACTTGCCTCCATAATTATATTTTCCAGATCTCCTAATGCCCCCCCCCCCTCCCCCTTTTACGTCTTTTATAGTTAAGTTTCCTCTTCCTCACTGTTCTTTACTAATTTGAGGTTTCAGCTTGTTTCTTACTCTGTCCGTAATAATTCACAGTAATACCTTTGCAATGTGGCAAAAAGATATCAAATTAATATAATAACCGTATTGACATTATTTGTCACAGGCAAATGGAGTGACATAAATATTAGATGCCAACGGACACCTATAAAGTAGCTAGCAGTGGATACACAGGATGTTTTTGTTGTCCAGTGGTCCTCTATAACTGTTTCCACTTGCTTATCTTCTGTAAGGAAAGTTGAATACTTGTAAAGTTATGTTTCTGAATAGGTATTTGTTTATAAATCCATGGGAATGTCAACTGGGGTGTTGTGTCATTTTATGATGTTTTCCGTGAGATCCGCAATCTGGGAGATGTATGATATTCTGATGTTTTTCGTGAAACGATCAACTTGGGAAATGTGTCATTGTATGATGTTTTTCCATGAGCTGCTGAACCCGGGAGATGTGTAATATTATGATGTTTTTAGTGAAACGATCAACTTGGGAAATGTGTCATTTTATGATGTTTTCCGTGAGATGCTCAACTCGGGAGATGTGTGATATTATGATGTTTTTAGTGAGACGATCAACTTAGGAAATGCATCATTTTATGAGTTTTCCGTGAGATCCGCAATCTGGGAGATGTATGATTTTATGATGTTTTCCGTGAGATGCGCAAACTGGGAGATGTGTGACGTTATGATGTTTTTCGTGAGACGATCAGCTTGGAAAATGTGTAATTTTATGATGTTTTCCGTGAGATGTGCAATCTGGGAGACGTGCGATTTTATGGTGTTTTCCGTGAGATACTCAACTTGGGAGATGTGTTATCATATGTTTCGTGAGATGGTCAACCTGGGTAATGCGTGATTGTATGATGCCTCCACAGATTACATCCCTGCTCCCAGAAACGAAGAGACCCCGGGCCTGTTCATCGATGGCTCCGCAGCTCAACAGCTTGGTCCGTTCCTATCCCCTTACATCATCCCTGCGGAAACAGACACATCAAAAACCACGTGAGTACTGCATATTTCCTAAAGAGTTCCCAATAGAAGCCAGGCAACCGAAATCAAGGCATGCCTGTAGATTGAACATTTCATATATCAAATATCGCAGGTTCTCAGTCTCTCTCAGCACACCTCAGAGGTTGTCAAACTCGCGCATCGTTGCCACCACCACCATCATCATCATCATCATCATCATCATCATCATAATCATCATCATCATCATCATCCTCATCCTCATCCTCCTCCTCCTCCTCCTCCTCCTCCTCCTCCTCCTCCTCCTCCTCATCATCATCATCATCATCATCATCATCATCATCATCATCATCATCCTCCTCCTCCTCCCCCTCCTCCTCCTCCTCATCATCATCATCATCCTCATCCTCATCATCATCATCATCACCACCACCACCACCACCACCACCACCACCATCATCATCATCATCATCATCATAACCGTCATCATCATCATCATCATCATCATCATCATCATAATCATCATCATCATCATCATCATCACCACCATCACCACCACCACCACCACCATTATCATCATCATCATCATAATCATCATCATCATCAAAATAATGTACCAGGTTATGTGCAGGACGTCGGTCTCATCCCATCATGTCAATAAGACTCTCAATCTCTGGCCAGTTCTTCTGTCTCTTGCACCCTCATGACCAGAGTGTCTCCAGTACCCTGTGTCCATCTTCCTGCTGCTCGACCGCTGTCGTTTATTCCAGGCGCCACGCCCGTCATCACTGTCCTCCCCCAGCCACCGCCAAGCTCGTGATCACTGTCCTCCCCCAGCCACCGCCACGCCCGTAATCACTGTCCTCCCCCAGCCACCGCCACGCCCGTCATCACTGTCCTCCCCCAGCCACCGCCACGCCCGTCACCACTGTCCTCCCCCAGCCACCACCACGCCCGTCATCACTGTCCTCCCCCAGCCACCGCCACGCCCGTCATCACTGTCCTCCCCCAGCCACCGCCACGCCCGTCATCACTGTCCTCCCCCAGCCACTGTCACGTGTAACGTGGCCACAGTATTTCAGTGTCCCAGCCATGCAACTGTTTATGCCACAGATTGTCCATGTTCGGTTCTTGTAGAATGCCATTATTGTTCTTCCTGTGGGTTCTTGATATTCCAAGAATGTTTCTATCATATTGAAGTACAACAGCCTCGATTGTCTTGTTCACAGATCGCGAACTTGTCTATATCTAACACCTGTATGATGACACCAGAATTATGCACGCCCTCAACAATTTTACTTTATATTGTCTATATCTCACACCTGTATGTTGACACCAGAATTATGCACGCCCTCAACAATTTTACTTTATATTTTAAATTAGTTGCTGGCGTTGTGCCAAGGACTTTTAATTGATTCAGAGCCGAAGGATAGTATATCACCAAATGTAACCTATGTCAGTGTTTCCCAACGTGGGGCCCACGCCCCACAGGGGGGCAATTTGACTGTTAAGGGGGGCAATTCGAAAATGGAAGAAATCGGCTGAATATAACAAAACGGGGAGACTTGAGACTGAAGTTAACTAAATTGGAACCTGACATAAGATCTCTTTGCAGCAAGCATCAAGCGCAAGGATCTCACTAAATTTAAATAATAAATAATTACTAATAATTAAAATAATATAGAAAAATCTTTCATTAAAATTATTTTGTACTTGAATTTCAGTTCTCCATTATATGTTTTGAAAATTTACTTACTGTGTTTGCTCAATAATTACCTAGTGATTTCTTCCTAAAACCTATCATTCAAGTTTCTTTAGTGAACATTTCAATTTTTGAATATTAAAAATAATGTATATGTTGAGGGGGGGCGTGGGGCGGGGGGGGGGGGGCAATATGAATTTTAGAAAGGCTTAAGTGGGGCGTAGCACAAAAAAGGTTGGGAAACACTGACCTATGTGGACAAAAGGACGATATATTGCATACTATAGTCATCATGTTATTTGTTTTGTTTCTTAGTTTCTTCCGCAATTTTAATGCTTAGTGAATTGAAACTGACACTATAATATATGTTCATCTCATTGTATAACATGTTCGCTACAAACCTACTGTTGTTTGTCACTGAATCAGTTAATGCTGTGTAACTTCTTCGTTGCCCACGCCTGTCGTCTCTTGGACAGAGACCGCGGTTGGTGATTATAGAGCTATGATATCCAGTTTGTAACATTTTCAATTATCCAGTCTGAGAGTATGGAGCCGGTCGCTCAGAAAGTCGTGGCGTGCTGATGAGCGTAATCTAGCCTAGGAATCAACATACAGCTGAAAGAAGCTGGTGTTGACCGCAATATCCTGAAACAGGATGGAAACGCGGAACAAAAATTTATTATTATTATTATTATTATTATTATTATTATTATTATTATTATTATTTATTTATTTATTTATTTATTTGGTTGTCACGTTCTGGCAGTAATGTTCTCCACACAAGAGCATTGATAACACTGTTAACAAACATTTCAAAATGAGACCATTTTCCACAGCTATTTGGTCAAGAAACCAGTCGGCAACGTCACGTATAAAAATATTTCTGTGTGGGACCCGACCCCAACCAACGAGCTCAAGGCGCTGTCCACAGTGGACTTCTCCAAGGTAATCTGGTGCTGGGAGCCTGTTGCTTTGTATTGATTTCATTCATTGTACTTGAGTGGTCATTCATCATCATCAACATCATCAAGTGCTTTGCCAGCTGGCGTAGGCGTTGGCGTAGGCCTCGCAGCGAGGCCATCTACATAGGTAGAACTGAGCGACAGTTACATTGCAGGGTTTCGGAACACATTCCGAATTGGGTGGACAAGATACTACACACAGAAGATTTTAGCCTAGGCAGGCCGACACACCGGAACAGTTCTGCTTCATCGGTCGCGACATGTGCTCGAGAGCGGTCACGTGGTTGAAAGAGACAGTGCCTTCCGTGTGTTGTTCAACACACAAAGTAGTCGATTGTTACAGTTTGCTGAAGCTATAATAATCAACCTTCGTAAGCCGTCCTTGTGCAAGCAGAAAGACATGTTAGTCAGTTTAAAATTACCGTAGTAGACAATCGACATTACTGTGCGAACATGTGTATATTTCAGTTTGAAGGATTTATCTAGTTAATTCACGTAAGTTGTGTGATTTCTGCAGTATGTACCTGACGAGATGCAGCGAAATATGCCAGGCAATAAATCGTGCAATCTATTGTTTGTGTCTTCGTTATTCAAATTCATCACGGTAAAACATTGTTTTGACAATCAATGTCCCCTATATCTGATGACGCCACTCTATTGTCCCTATATATGGTGATGCTATTCTATTGTCCGATATATCTGGCGATGCCACTCTATTGTCTCTATGTATGGTGATGCTACTCTATTGTCCCTTATATTTGGTGATGCCACTCTATTGTCTCTCTATATATGTTGATACCACTCTGTTGTCTCTCTATATCTGGTGATGTCATTCTGATGTCACTATATCTGTCAATATCACTCTATTGTCTCTATATCTGGTAATGTCACTTTGTTGTCCCTATATCTGTTGATGCCAATCTATTGTCTCCATATATGACAATGCCACTCTATTCCCCCCCCCCCCCCCATATCTGTCAATACCACTCTATTGTCCCCACTATCTTCTGATGTTACTCTATTGTCTCTTGTAGCTGGCGATATTACTCTATTATCCCCTATATCTGGTGTCTGTCGAGATCGATGTGAAGGCAATGGGCTGAAGTATGTTTGCCCAGAAAGTCGCTGACACATAACGCTTTATTGGATTAATAAACATCCGCTGCCTTACCGTGGCTAGTCTCTTAATGATAAACACCTGTGCTATTTCCGCTCGACTTCCTGTTGTTGCTACATATTATCAACAGGTATGGCTTTAGTGATTTCTTCCACAAATATCAAGTAAGGGAAGAGCGTAGCAAGATCATCATCATCATCATCATCATCATCATCATCATCATCATCATCATCATCATCATCATCATCATCATCATCATCATCATCATCATCATCATCATCATCATCATCATCATCATCATCATCATCATCATCATCATCATCATCACCATCGTCTTCAATATCGTCGTCATCATCTTTGTCGTCGTCATTATCATCGTCACAATCGTCATCATCCTCATCGTCATTATCACCATTCATTGTCGTCGTCATTATCATCATCATTATAATCATCGTGGTCGTCGTCCGTCATCGTCGTAGTTTCCTAGCCATGAATTTGGTTTAGATCTTATTCATGTGGTCTCGTTTCTGCAAAGTATCGTATAGTACTGTCATGAGGTGGAACTCACAGATTCTGACATAACAGTTACTGTCACAACAGTTACTAACATGAGGAGGAACTCACAGATTCTGACATAACAGTTACTGTCACAACAGTTACTAACATGAGGAGGAACTCACAGATTCTGACATAACAGTTACTGTCACAACAGTTACTAACATGAGGAGGAACTCACAGATTCTGACATAACAGGTACTTGGATGTTTCGGGATTTGAGATTTAAATATTGAGCACAACCCACTACTGGCAACGCTGATCGTATTCTGATATGAACCTAAGGCCTATCCACGTCAATGGTCCGGTCAAGGATATGCACTACTGACGAGCTCAAACGAGAGCGAAACTCGAGTATAGTGCTTCCATATTGACGTGGATAGGCCTTAGGTTCATACCAGAATACGATCGGCGTTGCCAGTAGTGGGTTGTGCTCAATATTTAAATAACAGGTACTGCCATGAGGGGGAACCCACAGATTGTGACACAAAAGGTACTGCCATGAGGGGAGGGGGGGGGGGAAACCAACAAATTCTGACATAGAAGGTACTGTCATGGGGGGGGGGGGAGTTAACCCCACAGATTCTGACATAGAAGGTACTGCCATGAGGGAGGGGGGGGGAGAACCCACAGATTCTGACATGATAGGGCACTGACTAACGGGTTAATATAAAACAGCACACAGTGCTCACCCATCTGCTTGCCATCTTCCCGACAGTGTGAGTACAGCAAGTGCAACATCACCCAGAACCACACATACGCCGACGCTGTCCTCTTTATGGCCGACAAACTGTCCAAAGCCGACAAGTTGCCAGATTTTAAAAGAAAGCCAGGCCAATAGTAAGCATTCGTGTTAAAACTTTATTGCTATTAATGTGTTGTCATTTAGCTGAAGAAGACTTAACTGGCACATTGCTGTCTTGACAGAGGACAGTTTGTAAAATGGAGTTATACCTCTTCGTAGCACAACGCCTGGGCTGAATATAGAGACCACGTGTTGCCCATGCAGCATGATCCCTCTCTCGGCCTGCCTAATTTACTCCAGAGGAAAGGCAACACCGATACATCTGGAACAAAACAAGCTGTAGAAGCTACCGGATCAGCAAAGCAATGCTCTAAGTGTCCGCCTGTAGTAGCCTCGATCCTAGACCAGTTGCCGACCAAGACTGAGGGCCTGGTCTGCCATGCCATGACATTTAGTCTTTAGGTTGCATTTTCTCGAACCAGACCAGGCTTGTACACTCCCAATTGCTCTCCATCGCCCGAAGCCGTTGGCACAATGTGGGGTGCCGGGTTTGGTAAACGCCGCCCAACGTTCAGCGCTAACAGAAAGCAGGTAGAACCGTCTACTGTCGTATGGTAACTCAGTCATATCTGACTAACACCTGGCAATGAAACTGTCAAAAGTTGAGTAATTACAACAGTTGATCCTTTAAATATTTGCAACAAGCTCAATCCCGCGAGAAAGCAAAGACACTGAAGAAGTGTCTGACATCAATACGTCTCCTGCCTTCAGTGCTAGAGATATTCAAAACCACATGACTACACCTAATGTAAAACACAACTATCAAAGCATCGATCCAGAGAACAGTAGGAGAGGAGACTTGTTCACGAGTTGAAGTCTGTTGGTTACATGGTGTTAGCCCCACCTTTGTGCAGACCGGCCGGTTCTCCGTGTCTGACCTGGTCAGTTATGTCGGACGCCTATACACAAGCTAATGTAGTCATGTACATAGTAAACAGACTTTCCCCACAGGCTTTATTTATAGATTGAAAGTAAACAGTCTTTCTCTCATACATTATTTAAATAAAATTGTAGTTAAACAGACCTGCTCACATAAATTATTTATTTATAATTGTAAGTAAACAGAAATAATTACATAAATTATTAATATATGAGGCGTTTATTTGAAACCCGTTCGTGCCGCACCGCGCGTAATTGCGTACGTTGAACATGATCATGTCATAGTCATGTAATAAGTACTGATCATAGTCACGTGATAAGTACTGACCAATGAATAAAAGAGCAAGTGCTTATCGTCCCATGAAGCATAGGATCTGTTTTTGACCGTTGAGAAAATGGCCGGGTTGATCCAAAATCCGTCCAAAGAAGCTCAAAGAGCGGTGATTCAGTTTCTTTCATTTGAAAGATGTCGACCAGTGGACATTCATCGAAGAATGCAGGCAGCGTACGGTAACAAATGTGTGTCGAAGACAACAGTAGCAGACTGGGCACTAATGTTTCGGAAAGGACGTCAGTTCACGACAGATCTTCGACGGCCGGGTCAAGCGCACGTTGTTGCAACAGAAAAAAACCATCGCCAAAATTGATACAGCAGTACAGATGAACCGTTGTAGAAGCATATGTTCGCTAGCGAAAGAATTTGATGTGTCAATTGGGACAATTCAAGAAGTCGTAAGAAATTGCAATATCGGAAGATGTGTTCACAGTGGGTACCACGGATGTTGACCGACCACCAAAAAGAGGAACGCATGGGATGGTGTTTGAACCACTTGCAGCGTTACAGAGTGGAGGGTGATGCATTTCTCTTCCGCATAGTGGCAGGCGATGAAAAATGGTGTCATCACTTTGAGTCGAGCAGCGAAAGAGAGAGCATGTAATGGAAGCATGCTGGATGACCAAAAGCCAAAAAATGCAAGTTACAGGTTTCTGCTGGTAAGGTTATGATGAGCGCATTTTTTCACCATGAAGGGCTACAGTTGGCTGACTTTAAAGAACCTGGTGGCAACATCAACTCTACCCACTACTTGCAAACACTAGACAAGCTGCAAAAAGCCATCAAGAATAAACCACCCGGCATGCTTTCTCGCGGTGTGATCTTGTTGCACGATAATGCTCGTCCGCATGTCGCAAAGATTGTACAGGAAGCATTAGCAAGGAAGAAGTGAGAAATTCTGCAACATCCAGCCTATAGCCCCGATTTGTCACCATATGAATTTCATTTGTTCGGACCTCTAAAAAAACCTCTCAAAGGGCAACTATTTCACACAGATGCAGACGTAATGAACGCGGTAAACACTTGGGTTCAGTGAGCAACCACAATCTTTTTTTGCGGACGGCATTCGCTGCCTACCTAAGCAATTGGATGCTTGCCTGAATGCCTACGGCGACTTCTTCTGACCAACCCATGGTGCATAATTCATTCAAAATGAATGCTTTGTTTAATTCTACCACATCTGTTAATGTTTCTTTCATGCTTTTGTAATAAAGCCATTGGAATGGGTTTCAAATGAACGCCCGTCATATAATTGTTAGTAAACAGAAATACTCACAGAAATTACTTATATATAATTGCAAGTAAACATACCTGCTCTCATAAATTATTTATATATATAGAGAGTAAACAACTTCCTCATATAAATTATTTATGTATAATGAAAGTAAACAGACGTGCTGACTTAAATGATGTATATTTGATATCCCCAGCTGGGTGTTCAGGAGCATGGAGGCGCCGTCCAGGTTTGGATATTATGTGTTCCTAAACAAAACCGGATACAAGGAACTATTTAACTGGACCATGTCCTACCGCATGGACTCGGATATTCCTACGCCATTTGGAAGATTGATCGAATCATATATGACGGTGTTCAAAAATTACGGTAAATTATCGCCATATTTGACTTGTGATTCATCTCATTTATGTGTTATTTTTATGGCATACATTTTATTATTTATGTTTGCCATAGACTTCAATTTGAAATGTGCATTTCATGACGAGATATGGATATGGTTGCTAGAGGTCCCGGTTTCGCTTTATAGTACCGGTTGTTTATGAAATAATTAACTGTTCCCCCCAAAAAAAAGTTATAGGGTCCCTGTTTTGTGCTGGGTTTTCTCTCGAATGAAGGTTTAATTATGTGCAATTGTTTTGAGATTTTCAGTTTGTAGAGCAAATTATTTTAGTATTTAGTGAGGGTCGTGTGTGTCAGGTCTTGGTCTGATATGACTGAGCTACCCTATAGCAGTATACTTCCTGCTTTCTGTTAGCGCCGGATGTTGGGCGACGCTCATCAAACCCGAGCAACGCACATTGTGACAGCGGCTTCTGCCGGAGGGGTGCAAATGGGAGAGTACAAGCCTTACCCTAGTGCGAGGAAATGCAGCCTAAAGATTAAATGGCATGGCAGGGCAGCCCATGCCCTAAGCCTTGGTCGGCAACTGGTCCAGAATAGAAGCTTCGACAGGCGGGCAGTTAGAGTCGCAGTGCTTTCCTGTTCCGGACACTTCTGCAGCTTGTTTTGTTCCAGGCGCATTAGTGTTACCTTTCCTCTAAAGTAAACTAGACAGGCCGAAAGAGGATCATGCTGCAAGGGCAACATATGGTCTCAATAATTCAGCCCAAGTTTCTGCTGTGGAGAGGTATAACTCCATTCATGGTTTCCGCCATGGGCTGTAGTTATTATTTTTTTTTTTTTGGAAGCACAATGTAATATACCATCGTCTGCCAAGACAGCCAGGTGCCAGTAGCGAGGATACGCATGTCTGTCAAGACGGTAAGGTGCCAGTAGCGAGGACAAACTTGTCTGTCAAGACGGTAAGGTGCCAGTAGCGAGGACAAACTTGTCTGTCAAGACGGTAAGATGCCAGTAGCGAGGACAAACTTGTCTGTCAAGACAGCATGGTGCCAGTAGCGAGGAAAAACTTGTCTGTCAAGACAGCATGTTGCCAGTAGCGAGGACAAACTTGTCTGTCAAGACAGCATGGTGCCAGTAGCGAGGACAAACTTCTCTGTCAAGACAGCATGGTGCCAGTAGCGAGGACAAACTTGTCTGTCAAGACAGCATGGTGCCAGTAGCGAGGACAAACTTGTCTGTCAAGACAGCATGGTGCCAGTAGCGAGGACAAACTTGTCTGTCAAGACGGTAAGATGCCAGTAGCGAGGACAAACTTGTCTGTCAAGACAGCATGGTGCCAGTAGCGAGAACAAACTTGTCTGTCAAGACAGCATGGTGCCAGTAGCGAGGACAAACTTGTCTGTCAAGACGGTAAGATGCCAGTAGCGAGGACAAACTTGTCTGTCAAGACTGTAAGGTGCCAGTAGCGAGGACATACTTGTCTGTCAAGACGACAAGGTGACGGTAGAGAGGGTGGTTATCATTGCACCTTGAACAGTTCCATTGATGCTCCGATCTCTTCCTTATGGACAAGACATTTAGTATTTGGACTCTTCACTGGTTGTTGAAGATGCACAAAACATGCACACTGGTTTACTAGCTGATGTATATCAGTCGCCAAAACGCGGCTCCAAACGCACACTCTGTCTCTTTCTTTGTTGTCCATATTGTCTATCTTGTTATTTTATTACTTACAGAAGCAATATTCACCAGTAAAACCAGAAGTGTTGCCTTGTTCACATCATACTGTGAGATTCGATCAAAAAGTCTCGATTTTGCCAAGAAAATGTCGGCAAGGTAGGTAACCACATCCAGATAGTGAAATCTTTTGTATAATATGAGTTGCATCCCTGGAATGTTTTATTCTAGAACGCGAAGGTTAATAAATCTGAATAACGAAGACACAAACAAAAGATTGCACCTCGTCAGACTAAAGTGGAAAGTTTTACAAGATCAAAACAACAAGTGACAGATTGCACCTCGTCAGACTAAAGTGGAACGTTTTGCAAGAACAGGATCACAAAAGACAGAATGGACGTTGCGATTGCAAAGACTTCAGCATAAAATAAAAACACTAACGCAATTTTATAAAATGCTACAAAGATGACGAAGAAGATGATCATCATGGAAATGTGCCCTGCCACCTTCTTAGTTCAAGCATCCTCACAAATCTCGCACCAAAGTGCTGTCGATCAATCCTATTGATAGTATTTCACAATGCCACAATGTCTGTGCATCCAGCATTGTTTCTCATGGTCTACCAGTATCTCTTATACCGCTGATGTCTTCAGTTGTCGCATTGCTATCCCAAGCTTCTCTTCTCATTACAAGCCCAAAGAACATATTTGTAAGCTTATATAAGTGGGGGATTCAAATGAAAACCTTAAATGGTTTTATTTTGGGTGAATATATTCTGAAAAAGTAAAGAACAAATGTATCATTTTTCGATGTTGTCACCACCGCGTTCAATGCAAGTCCTCCAGCGCCGACAAAGTGCTTGGATTCCTGTAGAAAAGAATTCTCTTGGTCGCGCGTGTAACCACTCATGCACAACCTGCTGTACCTCTTCACAGAAGTCACGCTGTTTTGAAACTTCATACTCCACTCATGCACTTGCTGGACTGACAGGCATGTGTCACCATACTGGACCTTCATTCGACTATGAATTTCTATAGGTTTCACCCCTTCATTGATAAAAAAAAAAAAAGAATAACAGAACGCTGCTCTTCTCTGGTGCATGTCAAAAGTGGGGTGGCCATCTTTAAACTGTCCTTATGGCGCCACCGTGTTCGTCTGCACCGCGATGTCACGTGCTTAACATTCTGGACATCCTTAACAATAGTATTGACAGATTACAAGACAATGGCATGGTTATTGTAATTTCTGTCACACTTTTAAGTTTTTCATTTGAAGCCCCCTCGTGGAAAACCACTTGAGAGAAATTACATATGCAACCTTTCTCCTCTAAGCACAAAAAACCCCAAGTCCTTGTATTTAATCAGCTTTATGGCCGTTCAGCTCTGTCCTTTTGATTATGGGACACTGACTTTGATACAGAAATACCAGCTGTTGGAGAACCCTTGGGATCGGTAAAATATCACAAGAAAATAAAAATGGAAGGTACTGATATACGCTCATAGAAGAAACAGAAAGAAGAAAAGATATGAAGACAAAATAGACACAACAGAATTGTGGATCTAATAATAATACCCTCTGTAGGGGTGTATAGTTGGCCAGGGGTCGAAGTACCCCCTGGTCTCTCAGTGAGGCGCTGTGGTCGTTTGGTGGCGCAGGTTCGAATCTTAGTATTTCTAAAACTTTCACTTGTAATATTATCTTACATGTCCTTTATCCTTTATTTTCTTCCTTGTCTTCTATGAGTGCCACTCAATACCCGTGAATCCCTCTGGCATGAAGGTGGTTGTAGCAGAGAGCAGGTGTCCTACCCGGAATATACATCCCTGCCTCTAATTCTCTTCTGGATGTTTTGTTTCTTTTACCCTTCTTTTCTTCTGTGCTGTGGACTCCAGGAGGTCTTTCTATTTATACTCATCATCATTACGTGCCGTGCCGATAAGCGTAGGCGGTCATGTTTCGCCATCTCACACGATCACCAGAGTCGTTGATCAGCTCAGTGTTCTTGTCTCGGCCATACCATGTGTCCAAGTCATCCAAGTATTTACTTCTCTGCCTTCCCCATGTCGCCCCCCCCCCCCCCAGATCTTGCCCGTTGTCCCAAGTTCTCCAATTTATTTCTTCTCATAATGTGTCAAAAATTTGTCACTGTCCACGTCTAATTTATCTAATCAGTTTACGGTTCTCAGCTGTTTCTTGTAGAACTTGTTCATTGATTTTTCTGTCTATCCGTGGTATTCTTTGCATTTTCCTCAGAAACCACTTATCCACAGCCATTAGATGTTTTCAACTTGTGTGTTCATTATCAACATTTCACACCCATACGTAGTGCAAGTTCTGTACAGCACTTCAACACTCTTTTTCTCGTTGGAAATGACAAAAGGCTACCTTCGCCATGGCGATTCTTGTTCTAATTTCTTCAAGGCATCTCCCATCAGATATTATGACTGTTCAGAGATAATTGTACCGATTCACTTGTTTAAGAACATTCTCACTCATTTACCTGTATATTACATTGTGGTATTTCTTTCTTCCTAGTGACGACCATAATCTGTGTCTTCTTACACTTCAATTCGCTTCCACTAAATGTTGCAGTTGCTACTCATTGTCTGTAATCAACACTGTATCATCCGCAAATCAAATGTTATTGATGTTACTTCCCCCAATAGGGATTCCTATCATATCTTATAAATTTCTGAAAATATTTTCACTGTATTGGGAAAACAAATCTGGAGTCATTACACATCCTTGTAGCTAGTTAAGCTATAAACAGGTTTTCTCAAGGTCCAACCCAGCGTCTGCTTCTCATCTCTGGACACAGTGAGGGTTGACTGTGTGGGGCATGGTCTTGTAGTTACCAGCAGTCAGGGTGAGCCAGGGAGTTGCCGTGAGGGTTGACTGTGTGGGGCATGGTCTTGTAGTTACCAGCAGTCAGGGTGAGCCAGGGAGTTGCCGTGAGGGTTGACTGTGTGGGGCATGGGGTTGTAGTTACCAGCATTCAGGGTGAGCCAGGGAGTTGCCGTGAGGGTTGACTGTGTGGGGCATGGTCTTGTAGTTACCAGCAGTCAGGGGAGCCAGGGAGTTGCCATGAGGGTTGACTGTGTGGGGCATGGACCTGTAGTTACCAGCAGTCAGGGGAGCCAGGGAGTTGCCATGAGGGTTGACTGTGTGGGGCATGGTCTTGTAGTTACCAGCATTCAGGGGAGCCAGGGAGTTGCCGTGGGGGTTAACTGTGTGGGGCATGGTCTTGTAGTTACCAGCAGTCAGGGTGAGCCAGGGAGTTGCCGTGAGGGTTGACTGTGTGGGGCATGGTCTTGTAGTTACCAGCAGTCAGGGTGAGCCAGGGAGTTGCCGTGAGGGTTGACTGTGTGGGGCATGGTCTTGTAGTTACCAGCAGTCAGGGTGAGCCAGGGAGTTGCCGTGAGGGTTGACTGTGTGGGGCATGGTCTTGTAGTTACCAGCAGTCAGGGTGAGCCAGGGAGTTGCCGTGAGGGTTGACTGTGTGGGGCATGGGGTTGTAGTTACCAGCATTCAGGGTGAGCCAGGGAGTTGCCGTGAGGGTTGACTGTGTGGGGCATGGTCTTGTAGTTACCAGCAGTCAGGGTGAGCCAGGGAGTTGCCGTGAGGGTTGACTGTGTGGGGCATGGGGTTGTAGTTACCAGCATTCAGGGTGAGCCAGGGAGTTGCCGTGAGGGTTGACTGTGTGGGGCATGGTCTTGTAGTTACCAGCAGTCAGGGTGAGCCAGGGAGTTGCCGTGAGGGTTGACTGTGTGGGGCATGGTCTTGTAGTTACCAGCAGTCAGGGTGAGCCAGGGAGTTGCCGTGAGGGTTGACTGTGTGGGGCATGGGGTTGTAGTTACCAGCAGTCAGGGGAGCCAGGGAGTTGCCATGAGGGTTGACTGTGTGGGGCATGGACCTGTAGTTACCAGCAGTCAGGGGAGCCAGGGAGTTGCCATGAGGGTTGACTGTGTGGGGCATGGTCTTGTAGTTACCAGCATTCAGGGGAGCCAGGGAGTTGCCGTGGGGGTTGACTGTGTGGGGCATGGTCTTGTAGTTACCAGCAGTCAGGGTGAGCCAGGGAGTTGCCGTGAGGGTTGACTGTGTGGGGCATGGTCTTGTAGTTACCAGCAGTCAGGGTGAGCCAGGGAGTTGCCGTGAGGGTTGACTGTGTGGGGCATGGTCTTGTAGTTACCAGCAGTCAGGGTGAGCCAGGGAGTTGCCGTGAGGGTTGACTGTGTGGGGCATGGTCTTGTAGTTACCAGCAGTCAGGGTGAGCCAGGGAGTTGCCGTGAGGGTTGACTGTGTGGGGCATGGGGTTGTAGTTACCAGCATTCAGGGTGAGCCAGGGAGTTGCCGTGAGGGTTGACTGTGTGGGGCATGGTCTTGTAGTTACCAGCAGTCAGGGTGAGCCAGGGAGTTGCCGTGAGGGTTGACTGTGTGGGGCATGGGGTTGTAGTTACCAGCATTCAGGGTGAGCCAGGGAGTTGCCGTGAGGGTTGACTGTGTGGGGCATGGTCTTGTAGTTACCAGCAGTCAGGGTGAGCCAGGGAGTTGCCGTGAGGGTTGACTGTGTGGGGCATGGTCTTGTAGTTACCAGCAGTCAGGGTGAGCCAGGGAGTTGCCGTGAGGGTTGACTGTGTGGGGCATGGGGTTGTAGTTACCAGCAGTCAGGGTGAGCCAGGGAGTTGCCGTGAGGGTTGACTGTGTGGGGCATGGTCTTGTAGTTACCAGCAGTCAGGGTGAGCCAGGGAGTTGCCGTGAGGGTTGACTGTGTGGGGCATGGTCTTGTAGTTACCAGCAGTCAGGGTGAGCCAGGGAGTTGCCGTGAGGGTTGACTGTGTGGGGCATGGTCTTGTAGTTACCAGCATTCAGGGTGAGCCAGGGAGTTGCCGTGAGGGTTGACTGTGTGGGGCATGGTCTTGTAGTTACCAGCAGTCAGGGTGAGCCAGGGAGACGCCGTGCTGTTCGCCAGGTGCACAAGTACATACACATCTACGTCAACATTGGGATATATTGTCATGAAGGATCGTAGAGAAACAATTGGCCCCGGGAACTGTAAGTATCAGCTCATTCAGTATACCTGAGGGGGATTTCGAACATGCACGGCTTGCCTCGAGTGCTGTGATGTCCGTTGTGGATGGTTGTCCACACATATATCTCCTTATGTTTCTCCTATCCCATAACCACATTTTTCACACATATATCTCATTATGTTTCTTCTATATCGGGGTCTCCGTGGCGAAGTGGTCAAGCCGTTTGACTCGGGCTCCGAAGGTTGAAGGTTCGATTCCGGACGGTGTCCTTCGGTTCACGAGTTAAATTTTGCGGAGACTCCTGTGGGTCGTCGCTAGAGCTACGGAGTTCGTGCTTTGTGCGACGCTTTCGGCGCTGCGGAAAGAGACCGAGCCATATGGGATAAAATCCCGGTGCAATGAAGTCGACCCTGTCGACTTTTAAGCGACTTTTTTATGTTTCTTCTATACCATAACCACATTTTTCACACATATAACTCCTTTCTGTTTCTTCTGTCCCACATGTAGGCAGTCTAATCTTTATCGTGATTGGCACATTTGTATTCTGGGTCTTTCATTGTCCCCTCCATTGCCAATGTCGGAGAGAAAATCCCACATAATACATAACTAGTTCTACTCCATGTCTTGTCTAGAATTGACGTGGACATATTTGGACCGTGCGGGACAAAACAGTGCTCACCTTCAGGACCCATCGACTGGGACCCTACCAAGCATAAGAAGCTGGAAACCAAAGACTGCTTTCCAATGCTCTCCAAAACTTACAAGTAAGTCCCCAGTACATGAGTCTGTCTGTCTCAGAACTTCCCCAGTACGAGAGCCTCTCTGTCTTAGAACTTCCCCAGTACATGAGTCTGTCTGTCTCAGAACTTCATAAACAATAGTCCCCAGTACGTGAGTGTGTCTGTCTGTCTTAGAACTTCCCCAGTACATGAGTCTGTCTGTCTCAGAACTTCATAAACAACAGTCCCCAATACGTGAGTGTGTCTGTCTGTCTCAGAACTTCCCCAGTACGTGAGTTTGTCTGTCTCAGAACTTCATAAACAATAGTCCCCAGTACGTGAGTGTGTCTGTCTGTCTCAGAACTTCCCCAGTACGTGAGTTTGTCTGTGTCAGAACTTCATAAACACAAGTCCCAGTTACGTGAGTCTGTCTCAGAACTTCATAAACACAAGTCACCAGTACTTGAGCCAGTCTGTCTCAGAACTTTCCCAGTTTGAGAGTATCTCTGTCTCAGAACTTCATGAGCACAAGTCTCCAGTACGTGAGTCTGTCTCTCTCAGAACTTCCTCAGTTCGTGAGTCTCTCTTTCTCAGAACTTCATGAACAAAAGTTCCCAGTACGTGAGTCCGTCTCAGAACTTCACGAATACAAATTAAATCACCAGTACACGAACCTGTCTCAGAATTATACTCCAATCGTAAGTTTCTTAAATCATAACCTAAACAAAATTCCTTAAGAGTAATATTTTCTGCTTCAATTAATTGCCAGTTAAAATCCTTACTGATTTCTGAGGACATTCAATATGGAGCAGAGAAAGAATGTTTATCTGGTATATATAGTCATGAGTGCACAAGCTCTTTCTTCCTAAACCCGTGACAGTTAGGACATAAATATATCTTGGTTAGCTTACTAGAACTGTTAGGTAACGTGACATAACGACGACAACATACTGAGCTAGTTAGCGACAACATCCGGAAAGACATATGCTATTAAACAATAACATCCGGAGAGACATATGTTATTTAATGGAAAATTCCCGAGAGACATATGTTATTTAGCTATACATCCAGAAAGACATATGTTATGTAGTGAAAATATCTGGAGAGACATAAGCTTATATGTTATTTATTGAAAACATCCGGAGAGACATCTGTTGTTTAGTGAAAACATCGGTTGGTTAAAGCGAGCTCTCGCGAGAGGCCATGGAGTAGGTTGCATGTGCGGAATGTCACTAGTCGCATGTCACTACATTGTGCGGAATGTCACCAGTTGTTGTGTCGGCACAAAAGGAACTCGACAAAGATGAATGCATGATAGTTACAGTTAGTTGCAAATCCTTTACAGAACGTCGCAGTCAACCACATTATTTCGTTGTCTGTTATTTCTTTGCAAGTTTACGTTCAATAGTTTGCCATTGCTTTCTGAACGAGTAACGCTCACACCATTGTCTGAAAACCAACTCAAGGCGGTCTGTTTAAAAACTTAAAAATGTTTTCGAACGCTGAACCCAAATGTTATAGACAATTGGGATGATGGTGTTGATATTATGCCGACTGCCTCTACTTCTCAAAACATTTCATGATCGACCCGTCAGTCCGAGACAATAAAAAACATTCCCTTCCTCTATAAGGATGTCAACAGATGACCATCGGGCTGGCAAACAACGCACTAACCACTGGACCCCCTCCGCCGGCCTCTCATTGAACCATTAACCTGTGTATCTATTTAACAGAATAAAGAACGTTTTGTGCAATAAGTCATTGCCCTTGAAAGCTAGAAAAATAATTCTTGTATGTTACAAAGGCCCTATTTTAACATACGGCTGTGAATCTTGGGAAATTATTAAAGGAGAGAAAATCTCCGGAAACCTTGGAGGTGTGGTTTTATAGAAGAATTCTGCAAATTAATTGGACAGCCAAAATGAGAAACCTGGACGTTTTGAGGGAAGCTGGGTTGCAAAGACAACTTACCACAAACATCAGAAAGAGGCAGTCACAGTTTTTTGGCAACATTATGAGAAGACAAACACTGGAACATATTGTGACAACCGGAAAGATTTGCAGAAAAATAGATAGAGGAAGACAACGTGAGAAGATTCTTGACAGTCTTGTGTCATGGCACGGAAGGGAGTCAACACACGAATTGATCTATGCAATCGGATATAGCAATGTGTGGAGAGGCATGATTGCCCACGCCAGCCGGCAAGGCACTGGATGATGATGATTGTAATATATGACAGTTAAGTGATTAGTTTAGATTTCAAACGATGGTAGTGTTGTGTCATTATACAGCAACGTTCACATTTTTGTGATTCATCCCCGCAGGTAGACAATCATCCCCTTGTTAAGACCTGTGTGGTAGTGATTTGACCTAATTAAACGTTACTCTCATGTCCTTACAGTACGTTGCAGTCAGCCCCAGCCTTTCATGGCTGTCTGTAATTTTCTAGTCAATGTTACGTTCAGTACTTTGCCGTTGCTTTCCGAACAACGGAGGCTTATGCAATTGTTAAAAATCAACGCTTGCTTCCAAGTTGCGTGCAACTGCGTTCAAACCCGGTATGCGGGATTGTGAAATGCATTCGCTACCCATTAGCTCCAGACGCTGGTCTGACGGGATAATCTTTGTGTAATCCCTTAAAAAAAATAAGGGCTCGCGGTTGCCCATGAGCCATAGCCGCCCCATGAGGTTCCACGTCCCTGTGTGTCATTCGGATGACCGCCTCTGCTGGAGGCCCTGGCCAGATCAAGAGGAGATGAATCTCCACTTTGATCTTAGCCAAACGACCGAGAAGCGACAGACACGACCGCAGCCTACTAAGTTTGTTTGAAACAGTGTTGATTCTGTCACCGTGTCTTTTACTTTATTCAAGGTTCTACCTAGTATTCGAGGCCTCCATGTGCAGAGATTACGTCACTGAGATCTTCTTCCAGTCATTTTCCGACCTCGACGTCATTCCGGTTGTCAGGGGAGGTAATCATTGTTTTTGATGGCGTAGTCATTCTTTGATTGGGAGCAGAGATAGTGTAGCTAGACACTATCCTGCCGCCCAAGTGGTTATGGTTCGAATCTTCTTCAAGACGGATTTAAAAATTGGCCTGAGATTCCAAGTCTACGCAGCCTAACACGGGTACCGGGAAATGTCTTGGGAAGTCACGGCGGCCGGTATGATACTGACACGTCAGATACCTAGAGCCGATTGTCTATACAGATATATAGTTCTTTTCCACTGGTAATAACTTGTCTGCTGACGTAGACATGTAAACATATTTGCGTGTTCTTGCACGCGACATGCCAATGTGGCCACTGTGTATGGAGTCAGTTCTGAAGATACAAATAACAACTCCAAACAGGCAGTTGTAAGAAGGAAATTTATAGAAGAATGCTGACTATTGAACGCTTTCTTGGTTTTAGTTAGGTTGAAGTTAAACATATTTGAGATAATTTTGTCATCTCTCTTGATGTTAACAATAACAATTCAGTTTCTCTGTGGCAAAATTAGACCTTAATTAGTAACACTGTTAATCCTACATTTTAGATTATCCTGAAGACCTATATTTAAAAAAAGTCAGGTGTTCTGTCCATTGTCGATGTAAATAAACAGCCAGTTACAGTTCTAGGTACTATTAGTAGTCCAGCCATTCTATCGAAGGTGACCGGCGCGTTCAGAAGATCGAATGGCATATAATTCCATTCAGTTAGTACATGTGGTATAGAAAATGCTGTCAAACATGCCAACATATCCATCATTGGTATCTGCCAGTGTCCTTAAACATGTCTAGTTTAGAATAATTTAAATTAGCAAGAGGCATATCGACAATCAAGTCATCTGTGGTAATGATATATTCAGCATCAGGTAGCGTTGCAACATAACTTTTCTATAATTAACACACATTGTATTGGTTATTTTTCAAGTATATCAGAGAAGGAGAGTAACTAGATGCTCATTTCTTTATGATGCCAAATTTCTCTAGGTCCATGGTATCCATTTCTATATTTTCAATATAATGCACGCATATGGAGTAAGGTTTTATTTTATTGGGCATACCCACTGTCCTTCGACAAGATCTGGTTGACTGCCACTGCCGTCGGTGATGAACTGTATTTTCGTGGACTGTGTGGGTGAACATCTAGGAAACATCCAGATAGGAAAATGACTGCCGATTCCATCAGAGATGAATTGGGTGTTTCGTGGGGGACTGGCGTGTTGACATTCTGGCGGCAGCATTATGCACAGTGTATCTGTGTGGGCTGTTTGTCGAGACTCCTGTCTTTTCCACTTTTCACATTGGGCAGTGGGGAGCATTTTGTGTGATATTCACTGGCACAGGAACGGAGCATAATGGGGACGACCGTTGCTGTGAAGTTGGAACTGCGACTAACTAACTAACTAAGATCCAGGCATCGAATAAAACTGGTTCATAAAGTATGTAATGTCCTGAAAACTGAAATATGTTGTTGATATAAAACATTAAAGTGCTTGTAGAGAACAGTGATGAAAGGCATGGTTCCTGGAAGAGGAGGCTGCGATCGACCCTTCGAATATAGGCACAGGTCATTAAAACACGTTGGAGGTGAATATGCCTGTGATGTTTCGCCATCTCACACGATCACCAAAGTCGTGGATCACATCAGAGTTCTTGTCTCGACTATGGCTCGTATCCATGCCATCCAGATATTTACTTCCCTGCCTTCCCCGTATTCTTTTCCCCTCAATCTTGCCAGTTGTCACCAAGTTCTTTAGTTTATTTCTTGTCATAACGTGTTCAGATATTGTGACTGCATGAGGCAGGGGAACTGGCGAATGATCGAGGATCCTTTTGGCGGGCAGTGATGTGAGCAACGCTCTGTGTAGGGCCAGCTAGATAATGATGAAATCCGTTGTCAACTCACAAAGAAGCACGATAAATGTGGACATAGAGGTTTGTCTAGTTCATTACTCACAATAGTAGAGCGTTTTCGAGATAATAATATACGTCAGAAGCATACAAGAAATAGATCAACGACATAATACTTAATAGAATACATACGTGTTCAAAATATTATGCACAACATAAAACACAATTTTTTGTCCTACAGTTAATGTTAAAAAAATGTCTACATTCAAAACAAGACAAACAAAAACAACCTTTAACCAGTTAGTGGATGTAATATCCTTTTCCTTTTCGAATGAATCTCCAGGTGCCGATTATAAAAGCTACTTCGCGTCTGAAACATTCATTGACGCCTCAGAGTTCACGACCCCCGACGGACTGGCAGACTTCCTGTTGGAAATGGGCAAAAACAAAGACAAATACGTGCAGTACCTCAAGAACAAACACAAGTGAGTTCAATGGTAGATGATGGCTGTCACGTGGTACTTGAGCAATAGCAGAATTCGAAACAGAGTGTTTAACCAGGTCAACAAACGCTCGAAGAAAAGTCGGATGTGTCGGCCGAAAGGTGTAAATATCACAGGTCTATTGTAACCAGGTACAATAAATTTACGTACAAATAAAAGACTTCGGACGAACGAAGAAGAAGAACCAGAATTTTCATCTTCGGACAAACATATGATGTGTATCAGTAACTGAATTTTCTACGGGACACGTTAGCCAGTCGCATGGCAACACTCGTTTGACAAAGTTGGTACTTAAATTTTAATTCAAGGCAAACAAAGGGAATTCCAGGGCACACGTCATATCCTGGAGTCCCCTTATTCGCGCTGTATCTCGGTGTGCATGACCTTGACGGGAATAACGTTGTCGGTGTGCAGCAAATGTTTAGTTATGTGTGTGACTTGACCTGAATATTTCAGTGGTTGTATACTTACCCTATCCCTAACCCTAACCCTAACCCTAAACCTAATATGCCATGTTGCTGCAGAAAGGCAACACTACTCTGCTTGTCGTGGACAGCTGCTGTCAGTTCAATAAAATTCATGACTGCAGAAAGCCAACGTAAAAATGCACTACACACACTGTGTTACCGTTCGTCGCTCCTTTTTCGCGCCTTTTTCACGCAATGTCGCGCAATGTCGCGCCATGACACGCACTGAAAAAAACTTTAATTGAACGGAGATCCCCCGCCAGTGCTATATATAGCTGCTAACTACGCTATATATAGCTGTTAAAGCTAAATATAGCCCGTGACGTCTGTTGCGGTGAATTAAAATTAAAGTACCTACAAGTTTAATGTTCACATTATAAACATGAATGGCGCCTTGGAAATACAGTAGCTAGGGAGTTGCTTGCCGTCACTACAACCCTGGTTACAAAGTCTCTCCGTGATATTTTTCTCGGGCCGAGACAGTCTTAACTGCATAAGTGCCATGGGTTGATTAATTGTCTTAAGCGGCTTCCTATATCTGCCAATGGCTTATATCCAGTAGTTTCCCTTTTTGCACCCCGCTCCCCTTAATTGTCTTATATAATACAACATGTCTGCTACCATATTAACAACTTGTAAGTCTAAGCAGTGAAAAGCCCCTACTTCCCATTTTCCATCATGAATCTTTGTTTGATGCAACTTTACTTTATCTTTGGCACTGTCTTTAAAAAAAAAAAAAAAAACTGTCATTTACTACTTATATAGTACCTTGCGTTGTATGGCTGGGGTGTCTTGAGCCTGAAGAAATAAGGCCGCTTGGCTAGTGCAGTCACCGCGAACTGTGCAGGTAAGGTTTTTCTTTTTGCCCCGATAGAAAAAAATCCACACCTTACCGAGGATCGAATCTGGGTCTCCAGAAGGAGAATCCGTCATTCTAGCCACTCAGCCAGCCGCTCCTTGATCTGTTAAAAATGGTATTTGACAATTTTTCAGTGTAGTTAAATATGACGTGATAATGACTACACTGATACGTGAAGCCGATAAACGGGCACTCTCCCGCTGTTTATACTTCACCTCGACACAGCAAGGTACAAGAGGAACATGATGAGATGAGATGATGGACGGGCACTCTCCCGCTGTTTATACTTCACCTCGACACAGCAAGGTACAAGAGGAACAAGGCGAGATGTGATGATGGACGGGCATTCTCCCGATGTTTATACTTCACCTCGACACAGCAAGGTACAAGAGGAACAAGGCGAGATGTGATGATGGACGGGCATTCTCCCGATGTTTATACTTCACCTCGACACAGCAAGGTACAAGAGGAACAAGGCGAGATGTGATGATGGACGGGCATTCTCCCGATGTTTATACTTCACCTCGACACAGCAAGGTACAAGAGGAACATAATGAGATGAGATGATGGACGGGCATTCTCCCGATGTTTATACTTCACCTCGACACAGCAAGGTACAAGAGGAACAAGGCGAGATGTGATGATGGACGGGCATTCTCCCGATGTTTATACTTCACCTCGACACAGCAAGGTACAAGAGGAACAAGGCGAGATGTGATGATGGACGGGCATTCTCCCGATGTTTATACTTCACCTCGACACAGCAAGGTACAAGAGGAACAAGGCGAGATGTGATGATGGACGGGCATTCTCCCGATGTTTATACTTCACCTCGACACGGCAAGGTACAAGAGGAACATAATGAGATGAGATGATGGACGGGCATTCTCCCGATGTTTATACTTCACCTCGACACAGCAAGGTACAAGAGGAACAAGGCGAGATGTGATGATGGACGGGCATTCTCCCGATGTTTATACTTCACCTCGACACGGCAAGGTACAAGAGGAACATAATGAGATGAGATGATGGACGGGCATTCTCCCGATGTTTATACTTCACCTCGACACAGCAAGGTACAAGAGGAACAAGGCGAGATGTGATGATGGACGGGCATTCTCCCGATGTTTATACTTCACCTCGACACAGCAAGGTACAAGAGGAACATAATGAGATGAGATGATGGACGGGCATTCTCCCGATGTTTATACTTCACCTCGACACAGCAAGGTACAAGAGGAACAAGGCGAGATGTGATGATGGACGGGCATTCTCCCGATGTTTATACTTCACCTCGACACAGCAAGGTACAAGAGGAACATAATGAGATGAGATGATGGACGGGCATTCTCCCGATGTTTATACTTCACCTCGACACAGCAAGGTACAAGAGGAACAAGGTGAGATGTGATGATGGACGGGCATTCTCCCGATGTTTATACTTCACCTCGACACAGCAAGGTACAAGAGGAACATAATGAGATGAGATGATGGACGGGCATTCTCCCGATGTTTATACTTCACCTCGACACAGCAAGGTACAAGAGGAACAAGGCGAGATGTGATGATGGACGGGCATTCTCCCGATGTTTATACTTCACCTCGACACAGCAAGGTACAAGAGGAACAAGGCGAGATGTGATGATGGACGGGCATTCTCCCGATGTTTATACTTCACCTCGACACAGCAAGGTACAAGAGGAACAAGGCGAGATGTGATGATGGACGGGCATTCTCCCGATGTTTATACTTCACCTCGACACGGCAAGGTACAAGAGGAACATAATGAGATGAGATGATGGACGGGCATTCTCCCGATGTTTATACTTCACCTCGACACAGCAAGGTACAAGAGGAACAAGGCGAGATGTGATGATGGACGGGCATTCTCCCGATGTTTATACTTCACCTCGACACGGCAAGGTACAAGAGGAACATAATGAGATGAGATGATGGACGGGCATTCTCCCGATGTTTATACTTCACCTCGACACATCAAGGTACAAGAGGAACATAATGAGATGAGATGATGGACGGGCATTCTCCCGCTGTTTATACTTCACCTCGACACAGCAAGGTACAAGAGGAACATGATGAGATGAGATGATGGACGGGCATTCTCCCGCTGTTTATACTTCACCTCGACACAGCAAGGTACAAGAGGAACAAGGTGAGATGAGATGCGATGAGAATGATCACATTGACCATCGGGTTCTGATTCTGTTTCTTATTGTTCGGGTTTTGCTGCCTTTCAACTCCCAAGGGAGCCTAGGCCACCAAATAGCTGATGATCTTTGGAGACTTGTTAATGAATGCTTGGATTTTTCAAGTAGTTTTCTAGGGGACAAGTTAGCCAGGCGCATGGCAACACTCCTTGGTGGCCTCTGACGTCATACATAGTCGGTTACATTATTTCTGTTCGTCGCGTCTGTTGTGGGCCCCGGTACTACAGGCGGAGTCTTGATTGGGTGACAAATGCAAGTCTGACACAATTTCCTCAATATGCCAAATGCCATGTCCCCCATGTTATTTTACATATAGATACTGGGTTACTTTTAAGATGGATCCCAGTTTACTTTTAGGATAGATACCGGGTTACTTTTAACATGGATCCCGGTTTACTTCTAAGATGGCTACCGTGTTACTTCTAATATGGATACCGGTTTACTTTTCACTTAACAATTTCTGACAAAGCAGGAAACTAGTAGAGTAGTCGTCAAAGGGTCTCTATCACAGATTCGTTGTCAACTCTCACGGGATATGATATCTGTTTCACTGAATGTTTGTGTCAGAAGTTATGGGTACTTGTAGCTCTGTCGCTGATTATTCATGTGGGCCGTCATGTGGTGTTATAGCTTAGTCACTAATTCTTTGTTAGCTCTCACGGGATATCATAGCTGTGTCAATGATTCTTTGTCAGCTCTCACTGAACAGCATAGCTATGTCATGTTGGCCATCGTTGCATGTTCTTGGCACAGGATCGTTATGTCAGCCGCCTGAGGTCTTGGTTAGGGTAATTATTGAGTTCACACAATGACAGTTGTTGGTGACGACGTGAATCTCACTTATTGAGCAGACCATCACACTCTGTTGTGATAATGGTTTCCAAATGTTCTTAGCTCCCCATCTTCAACAACTTTCAAATGCAGATTACGTTTGTTCTGAAGTTGATGATGTCAGAGATTCCTCTTAAAACAGCGTCTACATACAACATATGCCGTATTAGTTGGGATATGCATTCAATTAGAGACGCGCCATCTGTGAAATATTGTTGGTATTCTTTGTGTCCGGGCATGGCACTTAATGATAATTATTCTTTGTGTCAGTGTGTCCCCGAAGAAGAGAATAAGAAATTCATCGACACGTGGTTAACATTACATTCTTTGCATAGAGACTGAATCGGCCAGTATAGTTGAGTATACTTAGAAATTGTGTATGTCAGTTATTTAGTCAGTCAATAGATCAACCTCATTGGACATCGAGCTATTAGTCCATAAGTGCTCGGATCCTCTCCCCAGTATCTGCCTAAGCGTGTAACGACTATCGACACCAGTTCGGTGTTGGTTGATTATTCTTTTTTTGTTCCCCACATGGCGCTCTATTTGACGTGATGTTCTTGCAGTCTGGTCAAAGCTGTAGAATTACATCCATCTCTTGAGTCCTTCACTCGTCCTGCCTCCAAGAGGACACTCAGGATTTCAGTCTGGAACATTACTCGTCCGCCCCCTACAGCAGCCAAGCTTTCATGTTGTATACATGCAGAACAAAATATTGCACAGCTAATGTGTACATTTCTTGCTGCCACTGTTCTCGCTTGTACTCCTGACAATATTCACACCCATATACTAATACAGAACCTCAATCTGTTGACAGTTACGTTGGAGTGGCCGACTTCCCGGACTGGCAGTGCAAGCTCTGTGAACGACTCCACACGGTGAACGCCACCAAGACATACGAGGACATACACCAGTGGTGGACACGGATCCCTTGCCGCGATCCTGGATCTGACGTGGCCGCACTTGCATGAGCTCCTGATCGTGGCTGTGATGGGTGTTTGCGTGTGGCTGTGAGACCAGATGTTGGCAATTGTCATGGAAACTGGGAGATTGTAACCATATATGCTGAGGCAGATTGGTGGCTTACGTTGAATGGTGGATGTAGTTGACTCTTAGAACATATTTGAATAACGAAGACACAAGTATTCAAATTCACTACGGGAAAACATTGTTTTGAATCTTATAACATACTTCACACTGCCACATTTCTTCTACTATGGAGAGCAGAGAATGTTATCATTATCATCATGTGCCCTGCCAACTGGCCTTGGGTTCTATACATCTCCACAGATCTGGAACAATTCTGGTGATGATGTTCATCGATATCACCACCCATGACTGTCCAGCGCAATTTCCCGTGGTCTGCTTCTGTCTTTTCTGCCGCTGATCTTTTCACTCGTCACGATGTTTTCCAATTCCTCTTTTCACATCACACGTCCAGTGAACATTGTTTATCTCCTTCTTATGTTTATATATAATGTTCTGCTTTCATTAGAATTTTCCAGGCAATTGTTATTAGTTACTCTGACAGTCCAAGGTATTCGCACAAATCGTCTCAGAAACCACATCTCTATTGCCTCCAAGCTCTTCCTAATTTGTTCCTTAGCGTTTCGTGATTCAGTGCTACACAGAAGAAAATGTATACCATTTTAATACTCTGTGCCTGACATTCAATGATAGTTATCTATTGTATAAAATACTTTACATTTTCTGAGAAGAATATACCAGAGGTTTTAGAGGTCTCATCATCATCATCATGTGCCATACCGGTAAGCGTGAGCGGTCATGTTTCGCCATATTATATGATCACCAGAGTCGTGGATCAGCTCTGTGTTCTTGTCAAGACCACGCCATGTGGCCAAGTCATCCGGATATTTACTTCTATGCCTTCCTTTTGTTCTCTTCCCCCTCAGTCTGGCCAGTTGTCACCAAATTCTCAAGTTTTTTTCTTCTTATAACGTGCCCAAAACTATTTGACTATCTATGTCTAATTTCTCGAATCAGTTTAGATGCCTACTTGCCACTAACAACAACACGAAGACAAACAGATGACTGGCCTTGAGGCCCTGTTCCACGATGGACTAACTTCTTGGCTAGTTCACAGTTTTACTCGCTAGTTCACAATTCACACGGAGTAGAATTTAGTTCCTGTTATAGTTCTTCCTCGTTTGTTTATAATGTTGACTTAATTGTCTGGAATGTTTACTTGTCAGCTATATTGTAGTTGTTGATCACAGTAACATACATGGAAACCTGATTTTTTAAATTTTTTTTATTTTGACTAGACCAACAGCGAAGAAGAAGAGGAAGAAGAAGAAGAAGAAGGAGGAGGAGGAGGAGGAGGAGGAGGAGGAGGAGGAGAAGAAGAAGAAGAAGAAGAAGAAGAAGAAGAAGAAGAGGAGGAGGAGGAGGAGGAGGAGGAGAGAAGAAGAAGAAGAAGAAGAAGAAGAAGAAGAAGAAGAAGAAGAAGAAGAAGAAGAAGAAGAAGAAGAAGAAGAAGAAGAAGAAGAAGAAGAAGAAGAAGAAGAAGAAGAAGGAGGAGGAGGAGGAGGAGGAGAAGAAAAAGAAGAAGAAGAAGAAGAAGACAAAGAAGAAGAAGAAGAAGAAGAAGAAGAAGAAGAAGAAGAAGAAGAAGAAGAATAAGGAGGAGAAGAAGAAGAAGAAGAAGAAGAAGAAGAAGAAGAAGAAGAAGAAGAAGAAGAGGAAGGAGGAGGAGGAGAAGAAGAAGAAGAAGAAGAAGAATATTATAACGATGATGATGATGATGATGATGATGATGATGATGATGGTGATGATGACGATAATGCTACTGATAATTATACAGATAAAAAAGATAAAACTAAAATAAGAGGAGGAGGTTGAAGCGGCGGAGCACATAAATGAAGTAGAAGCGGGAGAATGAGAGAAAGAAGGAAGAACTATTGTGAACACATTTCAAACATAAAAGCATCGTGTCATATTTTATCAACAAGGTTATGTGATGTCAATTATATCTATATATGTCCCACGGGATTTCACTTTCGCAGCATAACACACATAGGAACACGAAGGAACACATACACATAAACAGAACACATAAACATGACACATAAAGATAACACATACACATAACAAATAAACACGAAACATAAACATAGCCCTTTGAAATGACGGGACAGAACAATGTCAGATTATTTCAGTAATATTGATATAGGGTGTATTTTTAATAACTGTGTAGTTTTTAAAATATTTCCGGTCCAAGTTTTGATTTCACCGTCTGTACATAAGCGGTAAATAGAAAACTTGGAAGGGAAATATTTTAAACACTCCACAGTTATTAAAAATACACCATGTATATCAACAACTGCTGTGTTCATCTATAAGTTACTTGTGTGTGTGTGTGTGTGTGTGTGTGTGTGTGTGTGTATGGTGTGTATGTGTAATAAACTATCACGTCGAATCCATGTGTCTACATTGTTAAGTTGTCCTGAAATTCCTGAAATATGTGGAGTATCACACTTTAAAACAACATATTACCTTAATAAAATCTCAGGCATACCAGTGACTGTGTTTTAATTGTTTCAGGCAAATTAAAATTAATTTATTCACGTCATATTTATTCACGCCGCAGTATGCACCTGACGAGATGTAGCGAAATATGCCAGACAATAAATCGAGCAACATATTGTTAGTGACATGTGTGTTTAAAGATATATTATTACACTGGATTGACTTGAATGGCTTGTAATGGCAGCCAAGAATATGGTTCCGTCAATTATATTGTGGCTGCAGCTGACTATCACTCACTGGCAGCATCTTGACAGACGATAGTTTGTTACATTTTACTTAAAACAGGCATAATGACTACAAACCGTAGAGGGGACCAGGAGTGAAGATATACAAGTACCTCTCAATAGAACAATTCCTGAGTTGAACTGAAAAGACCATGAGTTGCCCATGCAGTATGATCCCTGTCTCGGTCTGCCAAGTTTACTCCAGAGGAAAGGTAACATCAATACTCCTCTAACATAAAAAAAATAAAATGTTGCATATCCCTTACGGGACGTTGCAGTCAACACCAACATTTTCAGCTGCTGTTGATGTACTAGGCAAGTGTTACGTTCAGTAGTTTGCCATTGCTTTCTGAACGACCGGCCCTATACATTTTTCAAAAAAACCAGCACCGCCGTGTTTCGAATCCGGGTATACGGGCTCACAAACCGCGTTCGCAAGCCCTTAACCACAGAGAACAAGACAGGTAGAATACAGGTCTCTTGTTGGGACTGTTAGAATACAGGTCTCATGATGAGACTGTTAGAATACAGGTCTCTTGTATGATCTGTTGGGACCATTAGAATACTGGTCTCATGTATGATCTGTTGGGACCGTTAGAATACTGGTCTCTTGTTAGGACCATTAGAATACTGGTCTCTTGTTAGGACCATTAGAATAGTGGTCTCTAGTTAGGACCATTAGAATACTGGTCTCTAGTTAGGACCATTAGAATACGGGTCTCTAGATAGGACCATTAGAATAGTGGTCTCTTGTATGTTCTGTTGGGACCATTAGAATACTGGTCTCTTGTATGATCTGTTGGCGCAATTAGAAAACAGGTCTATTATTTTTTCTTTTAGGATCATTAGAATGCAGGTCTCTTGTATGTTCCGTTGGGACCATTAGAATACAGGTCTCTTGTATGTTATACTGGGACCACCATAACACACCAATCTCTTAGTGAGTAATTACTTTGGACAGAAATAGACAGTAAGAAAATCCATATACATCTCCTGGACAACATTCAACCGTCAACGACCCACATTGTAGACAAAGCAACAGTTTGTACAGAACAAGCTTGACATTTATTGCCACAGATCATCAATATAACAGTCGACCTGCCACAGATGGTCGAGTAGCTAAAGCAGACGATCGTCTCGTGTGAAGATACTCGATCTTGTTTCAATGTGCCTGACTAGTGGATACAATCAGCCATGAGTTTTGTCTCGTTCTGGAGTTGTAAAGTAATTATATTTCATTCTTTGGGAACTTGAACCGCAGTTATTTTAATTAGATGTATATAGCAGTAAGTCGCCGTTTGTGGCCTCGTGGGTTAGTGAACGCTGGTCTGCAATTCCCAAACATACCGGATCGAGGGTTCAATATCAGTCGCAAGCGATTTGGGAACTGATCACTTTGCGTTGATTTCGATGGTATGCGTGTCGGCAATTCAGAAAGCAATGGCAAGTTACTGAACGTAACAATTGCCTAGTATATCTCATGCATACACCAAATGCTGGGGTTGACTGCAACGCCCTGTGTAAGAACTCGCAACTAATCTTTTAACATAGTACAAAATAAAAAATTTTCTCCCATCTTGGACGTGTAATAACAGATGACAACAGAGGTAAAACACAGGCTTGTCCATGGGAAATATTTTTCTGTCCCATTCCATGGTAATTTATGCCTGTCCCATCCGATCCCATCCCATGGGACCTTTCCCATGGGAATCCCATGGGAATCCCATGGGAATAACATTCCCATGGCCATGACTGGTAAAACAGAAATAAAAAAGAGAATAGAAATGGTCAAAAGTAATTTCAACGTGATGAAAATGATAGTAACATCTAGAGGGGTAAACAATAAATTTACAATGAGAATTGTTTATATATATATATATATATATATATATATATATATATATATATATATATATATATATATATATATATATATATATATATATATATTTATATTCATCATTGGCACCTTGCCGTCTTGACAGACGATAATTTGTGCTTTAAAAAGGCATAATAACTTTTACATATGGCGGTAGCGAATGTGACTGATAAGGCCAATTTGTGCATATATATATATATATATATATATATATATATATATATATATATATATATATATATATATATATATATATATATATATATATATATATATATCGCAATGTATAAGAGGAACATGATGAGATGAGATGAGATAAGAAAGACACAGATTATGGTCGTCACTAGGAAGAACGAAATACCACAATGTAATATACAAGTAAATGGGAATATTCTTCAACAAGTGAATAGGTACAATTATCTCGGAACAATGATAACATCTGATGGGAGATGCCTTGAAGAGATTAGAACAAGAATCGCCATTGCTAAGGTAGCCTTTTGCAAGATGGAAAACATACTGACCAATAAAATGATGTCATTTGAAACGAGAAAAAGAATGTTGAGGTGCTACATAGAACCTGTACTTTTGTATGGATGTGACGACTGGAAAATGAGCAGTCAAGCTGAAAAACATCTGATGGTTGTGGAAATGTGGTTTCTGAGGAGAATGCAAAGAATAACATGGACAGACAGAAAAACCAATGACCAAATACTAAATAATATTTAGTTGCATGTCCTTCACAGGACGTAGCAGACAACCCCACCATTTCGGCTGTTTGTGATTTCTGGGCAAGTCTTACGTTCAGTAGTTTGTCATTGCTTTCTGAACGACCGGCACCTAAGCCTTTTTCGAAAAAACCAGCACCGGGTATACGGAATTGCGAAACCCCTTTGCCGTAACCCTTCGCCACGGAGAACTGTGACCAAGTACTACGAGAAACAAATGCAAATCTTAAATTGATTACAGAAATTAGACGTTGAAATAAACTGGAGAACTTGGTGACAACTGGCAAGATCGAGGGGAAGAGAACATGGGGAAGACAGAGAAGTAAGTACCTGGATGGCGTTACCACATGGCATGGTCGAGATAAGAACACTGAGCTGATCCACAACTCTGGCGAACGAGTGAAATGGCGAATCATTGACCGCCCACGCTTACCGGCATGACATTATATATACCTGTATTACATTGTGCCAGTCCGTCATGTGTTTATATATATATATATATTTTAGCTGACCCGGCCCGGCTTCGCCCAGTCCTTGGTGGGGAGCATCTCATTTAATTCATATAAGTAGTCATATAAGTTCCCGTTCCCGTTACCGACTGTCTGTCTGTCTGTCTGTCTGTCTGTCTGTCTGTCTGTCTGTCTGTCTGTCTGTCTGTCTGTCTGTCTGTCTGTCTGTCTGTCTGTCTGTCTGACCCGGCCCGGCATTGCCCAGCTCCTGGTGTGGAGCATCTCATTTAATTCATATAAGTAGTCATATAAGTTCCCGTTCCCGACTGTCTATCTGTCTGTCTATCTATTTGTCTATCTGTCTGCCTGACCCTGCCCGGTTTCGCCCAGTCCCTGGTGGGGAGCATCTCATTTAATTCATATAAGTAGTCATATAAGTTCCCGTTTCCGTTACCGACTGTCTGTCTGTCTGTCTGTCTGTCTGTCTGTCTGTCTGTCTGTCTGACCCGGCCCGGCTTCGCCCAGCCCCTGATGGGGAGCATCTCATTTAATTCAAATGAGTAGTCATATAAGTTCCCGTTGCCGACTGACTGTCTGTCTGTCTGTCTGTCTGTCTGTCTGTCTGTCTGTCTGTCTGTCTGTCTATCTGTCTGTCTGTCTGTCTGTCTGTCTGTCTGTCTGTCTAATCCTTTATTGGTTGCAGTTAGAACAACCTTAGATAAACGAAGACCAACTTGGTAATATATTAACTTGGGTAAATGGAGCAGCGGCAGCAGCAGCAGAAGAAGAAGAAAAAGGAGGAGTAGGAGCTGGGAGGAGGAAGAGGGAGGAGGAGGGAGGAGGAGGAGAAAGAGAGAAGAGGAGGATGGAGGAGGGAGAGGGAGGAGGGGGAGGAGAAGAGGAAGAGGGTAGGAGGTGGAGGAGGGGAGAGGAGGAGGAGGAGGAGGAATATAACGCATATGCCTGTAGATTTAATAATGGCTGAGGTTGTTCCATGTCTTCTTAGAGTTGGCGACAGTGTAAAGAAATATAAAATCTTCAAACTTGATAGAGATAAGGTAACTATTATTTATTCATTCTTTAAGCAAACAAAGATGAGTTACAATGTTATGCATTATGCATTATTTTTATGAAAACTTTGAAAATGCCTTACAGATTGTATCATTATTTATTATAACTCATATGCCGGTACATAACTATGGACAAAGAGTTTATAAATCTTTGAAAACGATGCCACAATATGACTATAAGTTATACAGAAAAGTTATGCCCCTTGAAATAACTTTTACAGAGTTAAGTCCCCTGAAATAGATGAAATTATAATGAAAAATGAAATAATTTTGGGTAAGCAGCCGATTTCATACTAAAAAAATATGACAGTGGGCTGCGCTGGAATGAAAGGAAGACGTGTAAAAAATTTCATCTCAATGGGATGGGCCGTTCGCGAGCGCATTAGGGACATATAGACAGACAGACAGACGGACGGAGATCGCCTTTTATATATAAGATATACCCATCCATGTTGGGTTTTCCTCTTGTCCGCTTACTCGTTAGGCCTCCCTCCATATACATCTTTTCCAGACTCTACACGCCCAAAGTATTTCATTTCCCTCACTTTCGTTTGTCTTAATAACCACATTTCTTTGACAATGAATCCCTGTTGAACGGTTCAGTGTGTTCTCTATTTCGCTCATGCAGGAGGAGGAGAGGGAGGAGGAGGGAGGAGGAGGAGAGAGTAGGAGGAGGGAGGAGGCGGAGGGAGAAGGAAGAGGGAGGAGGAAGAGGGAGAAGGAGGAGGGAGAAGGAGGAGAAGGAGGGGGAGGAGGACGGAAGAGGAGGGGAGGAGGAGGAGGGAGGAGGAGGAATGTGAAGGGAGGAGGAGGGAGGAGGTAGAGGGAGGAGGAGGAGGAGGGAGGCGGAGAGAGGAGGAGGGAGGAGGAGGAAGAGGGAGGAGGAGGAATGTGAAGGGAGGAGGGGGGAGAAGGTAGAGGGAGGAGGAGGGAGGAGGAGGGAGCAGGAGGGATTAGGAGGAGGAGGGATGAGTAGGGTGGAGGAGGAGGCGAGGAGGAGGGAGGAGGAAGAGGGAGGAGGAGGGAGAAGGAGGGAGGAGGAGAACGCAGGAGGAGAAGGGAGCAGGAGGAGGATAGGGAGGAGGAGGGAGGAGGAGGAGAGAGTAGGAGGAGGGAGGAGGCGGAGGGAGAAGGAAGAGGGAGGAGGAAGAGGGAGAAGGAGGAGGGAGAAGGAGGAGAAGGAAGAGGGAGGAGGAAGAGGGAGAAGGAGGAGAAGGAGGGGGAGGAGGAGGAGGGAAGAGGAGGAGGGGAGGAGGAGGGAGGAGGAGGAATGTGAAGGGAGGAGGAGGGAGGAGGTAGAGGGAAGAGGAGGAGGAGGGAGGCGGAGAGAGGAGGAGGGAGGAGGAGGAAGAGGGAGGAGGAGGAATGTGAAGGGAGGAGGGAGGAGGAGGTAGAGGGAGGAGGAGGGAGGAGGAGGAGGTAGAGGGAGGAGGAGGGAGGAGGAGGAGGTAGAGGGAGGAGGAGGGAGGAGGAGGAGGGAGGAGGCGGAGAGGGAGGAGGAGGAAGGAGGAGGGGGAGGAGGGAAGAGGAGGGAGGAATAAGGAGGAGGAGGGAGGAGGAGTGATGAGGAGGATGGAGGAGGAGGAGGGAGGAGGAGGGAGGAGGAGGAGGGAGGAGGAGGAAGAGGGAGGAGGAGGAATGTGAAGGGAGGAGGAGGGAGGAGGTAGAATAAGGAGGAGGAGGAGTGAGGAGGAGGAGAGGGAGGAGGAGGAAGGAGGAGGGGAGGAGGGAGGAGGAGGAGGAGGGAGGAAGAGGAAGGAGGAGGAATGTGAAGGGAGGAGGAGGTAGAGGGAGGAGGAGGAGGGAGGAGGAGAAGGGAGGAGGAGGGATGAGGAGGAGGGAGGAGGAGGGATGAGGAGGAGGGAGGAGGAGGAAGAGGGAGGAGGAGGAATGTGAAGGGAGGAGGAGGGAGGAGGTAGAGGGAGGAGGAGGAGGGAGGAGGAGGAGTGAGGAGGAGGAGAGGGAGGAGGAGGAAGGAAGAGGGGGAGGAGGGAGGAGGAGGAGGAGGGAGAAGAAGGAAGGAGGAGGAGGAAGGAGGGAGAGGAAGGAGGGAGAATGAGGAGGGGAGGAAGGAAAGAGAGATGGAAGGGGAGGAGGAGGGAGGAGGAAAGAGGTAGGGGGAGGAGGAGGTAGAGGGAGGAGGAGGAGGAAGGAAAGGGAGGAGGAAGAGGAGGAGAAGGGAGGAGGAGGGTGGAGGAGGGAGGAGGTAGGAGGAGGAAGAGGGAAGAGGGAGAAGAAGGGAGAAGGAGGAGGGAGGATGATGAGGGAGAAGGAGGCAGGAGGAGGAGGAGGGAGGCAGGAGGAGGAGGAATGAGGAGGGAGAGGGAGGAGGAGGGAAGATGAGGGAGGAGGGGGGAGGAGGCGGAGGGAGTAGGAGGGAGGAGGATGGAGGAGGAGGGGAGAGGAAGAGGGAGAAGGAAGAGGGAGAAGGAGGAGCTAGGAGGGAGAGGGATGAGAGGGAGGAGGAAGAGGAGAAGGGTGGAGGGAGGAGGTAGAGGGAGGAGAAGAGAGGGGGAGAGAGTTCGCCATTCCGAATTCATACTCGTCTAGTTCTTCCCTTCTACACGACTGTAGATAACTTCCTTACACATAAAAAGATGAATTGTTATTGATATTGCCGTGGCATGGAGGAATATCAGCAGCAGAGTTGATCCAAAAAACCAAAGACTGAGATCTACAGAGAGCCATGAACGCCTACGCCAGCCGGCACGGCACTTGATGATGATGATTGCCGTGTGACGATTCTGTGTAGTCACGTCATTTTCTTCCCTTTCCCTAGCGTTTTGGTTCGGGGATTCTTTCATCATCATCATCATATATTTACGTACGTATTTTGGGAGAGGGAGGAGGAGGAAGAAGAAAAAAAAAAACTATGACAGTTGACAGCTCTGGAATGAAAGGAAGGCGTGTAGAAAATTTCATCTCAATCGGATGGGCCGTTCGCGAACAAATAAAGGACATACATATTTACATACATACATATATACATACATATTTACATACATACACTTTGTTTTATAAATATAGACTAGCTGACCCGGCCCGGCTTCGCCCAGTCCTTGGTGGGGAGCATCTCATTTAATTCATATAAGTAGTCATATAAGTTCCCGTTCCCGTTACCGACTGTCTGTCTGTCTGTCTGTCTGTCTGTCTGTCTGTCTGTCTGTCTGTCTGTCTGTCTGTCTGTCTGTCTGTCTGTCTGTCTGTCTGTCTGTCTGACCCGGCCCGGCATTGCCCAGCTCCTGGTGTGGAGCATCTCATTTAATTCATATAAGTAGTCATATAAGTTCCCGTTCCCGACTGTCTATCTGTCTGTCTATCTGTTTGTCTATCTGTCTGCCTGACCCTGCCCGGTTTCGCCCAGTCCCTGGTGGGGAGCATCTCATTTAATTCATATAAGTAGTCATATAAGTTCCCGTTTCCGTTACCGACTGTCTGTCTGTCTGTCTGTCTGTCTGTCTGTCTGTCTGTCTGTCTGTCTGTCTGTCTGTCTGTCTGTCTGTCTGACCCGGCCCGGCTTCGCCCAGCCCCTGATGGGGAGCATCTCATTTAATTCATATGAGTAGTCATATAAGTTCCCGTTCCCGACTGTCTGTCTGTCTGTCTGTCTGTCTGTCTGTCTAATCATTTATTGGTTGCAGTTAGAACAACCTTAGATAAACGAAGACCAACTTGGTAATATATTAACTTGGGTAAATGGAGCAGCGGCAGCAGCAGCAGAAGAAGAAGAAAAAGGAGGAGTAGGAGCTGGGAGGAGGAAGAGGGAGGAGGAGGGAGGAGGAGGAGAAAGAGAGAAGAGGAGGATGGAGGAGGGAGAGGGAGGAGGGGGAGGAGAAGAGGAAGAGGGTAGGAGGTGGAGGAGGGGAGAGGAGGAGGAGGAGGAGGAATATAACGCATATGCCTGTAGATTTAATAATGGCTGAGGTTGTTCCATGTCTTCTTAGAGTTGGCGACAGTGTAAAGAAATATAAAATCTTCAAACTTGATAGAGATAAGGTAACTATTATTTATTCATTCTTTAAGCAAACAAAGATGAGTTACAATGTTATGCATTATGCATTATTTTTATGAAAACTTTGAAAATGCCTTACAGATTGTATCATTATTTATTATAACTCATATGCCGGTACATAACTATGGACAAAGAGTTTATAAATCTTTGAAAACGATGCCACAATATGACTATAAGTTATACAGAAAAGTTATGCCCCTTGAAATAACTTTTACAGAGTTAAGTCCCTTGAAATAGATGAAATTATAATGAAAAATGAAATAATTTTGGGTAAGCAGCCGATTTCATACTAAAAAAATATGACAGTGGGCTGCGCTGGAATGAAAGGAAGACGTGTAAAAAATTTCATCTCAATGGGATGGGCCGTTCGCGAGCGCATTAGGGACATATAGACAGACAGACAGACGGACGGAGATCGCCTTTTATATATAAGATATACCCATCCATGTTGGGTTTTCCTCTTGTCCGCTTACTCGTTAGGCCTCCCTCCATATACATCTTTTCCAGACTCTACACGCCCAAAGTATTTCATTTCCCTCACTTTCGTTTGTCTTAATAACCACATTTCTTTGACAATGAATCCCTGTTGAACGGTTCAGTGTGTTCTCTATTTCGCTCATGCAGGAGGAGGAGAGGGAGATGGAGGGAGGAGGAGGAGAGAGTAGGAGGAGGGAGGAGGCGGAGGGAGAAGGAAGAGGGAGGAGGAAGAGGGAGAAGGAGGAGGGAGAAGGAGGAGAAGGAGGGGGAGGAGGACGGAAGAGGAGGGGAGGAGGAGGAGGGAGGAGGAGGAATGTGAAGGGAGGAGGAGGGAGGAGGTAGAGGGAGGAGGAGGAGGAGGGAGGCGGAGAGAGGAGGAGGGAGGAGGAGGAAGAGGGAGGAGGAGGAATGTGAAGGGAGGAGGGGGGAGAAGGTAGAGGGAGGAGGAGGGAGGAGGAGGGAGCAGGAGGGATTAGGAGGAGGAGGGAGGAGTAGGGTGGAGGAGGAGGCGAGGAGGAGGGAGGAGGAAGAGGGAGGAGGAGGGAGAAGGAGGGAGGAGGAGAACGCAGGAGGAGAAGGGAGCAGGAGGAGGATAGGGAGGAGGAGGGAGGAGGAGGAGAGAGTAGGAGGAGGGAGGAGGCGGAGGGAGAAGGAAGAGGGAGGAGGAAGAGGGAGAAGGAGGAGGGAGAAGGAGGAGAAGGAAGAGGGAGGAGGAAGAGGGAGAAGGAGGAGGGAGAAGGAGGAGAAGGAGGGGGAGGAGGAGGAGGGAAGAGGAGGAGGGGAGGAGGAGGGAGGAGGAGGAATGTGAAGGGAGGAGGAGGGAGGAGGTAGAGGGAAGAGGAGGAGGAGGGAGGCGGAGAGAGGAGGAGGGAGGAGGAGGAAGAGGGAGGAGGAGGAATGTGAAGGGAGGAGGGAGGAGGAGGTAGAGGGAGGAGGAGGGAGGAGGAGGAGGTAGAGGGAGGAGGAGGGAGGAGGAGGAGGGAGGAGGAGGAGGGAGGAGGCGGAGAGGGAGGAGGAGGAAGGAGGAGGGGGAGGAGGGAAGAGGAGGGAGGAAGAAGGAGGAGGAGGGAGGAGGAGTGATGAGGAGGATGGAGGAGGAGGAGGGAGGAGGAGGGAGGAGGAGGAGGGAGGAGGAGGAAGAGGGAGGAGGAGGAATGTGAAGGGAGGAGGAGGGAGGAGGTAGAATAAGGAGGAGGAGGAGTGAGGAGGAGGAGAGGGAGGAGGAGGAAGGAGGAGGGGAGGAGGGAGGAGGAGGAGGAGGGAGGAAGAGGGAGGAGGAGGAATGTGAAGGGAGGAGGAGGTAGAGGGAGGAGGAGGAGGGAGGAGGAGAAGGGAGGAGGAGGGATGAGGAGGAGGGAGGAGGAGGGATGAGGAGGAGGGAGGAGGAGGAAGAGGGAGGAGGAGGAATGTGAAGGGAGGAGGAGGGAGGAGGTAGAGGGAGGAGGAGGAGGGAGGAGGAGGAGTGAGGAGGAGGAGAGGGAGGAGGAGGAAGGAGGAGGGGGAGGAGGGAGGAGGAGGAGGAGGGAGAAGAAGGAAGGAGGAGGAGGAAGGAGGGAGAGGAAGGAGGGAGAATGAGGAGGGGAGGAAGGAAAGAGAGATGGAAGGGGAGGAGGAGGGAGGAGGAAAGAGGTAGGGGGAGGAGGAGGTAGAGGGAGGAGGAGGAGGAAGGAAAGGGAGGAGGAAGAGGAGGAGAAGGGAGGAGGAGGGTGGAGGGAGGAGGAGGAGGGAGGAGGTAGGAGGAGGAAGAGGGAAGAGGGAGAAGAAGGGAGAAGGAGGAGGGAGGATGATGAGGGAGAAGGAGGCAGGAGGAGGAGGAGGGAGGCAGGAGGAGGAGGAATGAGGAGGGAGAGGGAGGAGGAGGGAAGATGAGGGAGGAGGGGGGAGGAGGCGGAGGGAGTAGGAGGGAGGAGGATGGAGGAGGAGGGGAGAGGAAGAGGGAGAAGGAAGAGGGAGAAGGAGGAGCTAGGAGGGAGAGGGATGAGAGGGAGGAGGAAGAGGAGAAGGGTGGAGGGAGGAGGTAGAGGGAGGAGAAGAGAGGGGGAGAGAGTTCGCCATTCCGAATTCATACTCGTCTAGTTCTTCCCTTCTACACGACTGTAGATAACTTCCTTACACATAAAAAGATGAATTGTTATTGATATTGCCGTGGCATGGAGGAATATCAGCAGCAGAGTTGATCCAAAAAACCAAAGACTGAGATCTACAGAGAGCCATGAACGCCTACGCCAGCCGGCACGGCACTTGATGATGATGATTGCCGTGTGACGATTCTGTGTAGTCACGTCATTTTCTTCCCTTTCCCTAGCGTTTTGGTTCGGGGATTCTTTCATCATCATCATCATATATTTACGTACGTATTTTGGGAGAGGGAGGAGGAGGAAGAAGAAAAAAAAAAACTATGACAGTGGACAGCTCTGGAATGAAAGGAAGGCGTGTAGAAAATTTCATCTCAATCGGATGGGCCGTTCGCGAACAAATAAAGGACATACATATTTACATACATACATATATACATACATATTTACATACATACACTTTGTTTTATAAATATAGACATAAAAAGATGAATTGTTATTGATATTGCCGTGGCATGGAGGAATATCAGCAGCAGAGTTGATCCAAAAAACCAAAGACTTAGATCTACGGAGAGCCATGAACGCCTACGCCAGCCGGCACGGCACTTGATGATGATGATTGCCGTGTGACGATTCTGTGTAGTCACGTCATTTTCTTCCCTTTCCCTAGCGTTTTGGTTCGGGGATTCTTTCATCATCATCATCATATATTTACGTACGTATTTTGGGAGGGGGAGGAGGGAGGAGGAGGAAGAAGAAAAAAAAAACTATGACAGTTGACAGCTCTGGAATGAAAGGAAGGCGTGTAGAAAATTTCATCTCAATCGGATGGGCCGTTCGCGAACAAATAAAGGACATACATATTTACATACATACATATATACATACATATTTACATACATACACTTTGTTTTATAAATATAGACTAGCTGACCCGGCCCGGCTTCGCCCAGTCCTTGGTGGGGAGCATCTCATTTAATTCATATAAGTAGTCATATAAGTTCCCGTTCCCGTTACCGACTGTCTGTCTGTCTGTCTGTCTGTCTGTCTGTCTGTCTGTCTGTCTGTCTGTCTGTCTGTCTGTCTGTCTGTCTGTCTGACCCGGCCCGGCATTGCCCAGCTCCTGGTGTGGAGCATCTCATTTAATTCATATAAGTAGTCATATAAGTTCCCGTTCCCGACTGTCTATCTGTCTGTCTATCTGTTTGTCTATCTGTCTGCCTGACCCTGCCCGGTTTCGCCCAGTCCCTGGTGGGGAGCATCTCATTTAATTCATATAAGTAGTCATATAAGTTCCCGTTTCCGTTACCGACTGTCTGTCTGTCTGTCTGTCTGTCTGTCTGTCTGTCTGTCTGTCTGTCTGTCTGTCTGTCTGTCTGACCCGGCCCGGCTTCGCCCAGCCCCTGATGGGGAGCATCTCATTTAATTCATATGAGTAGTCATATAAGTTCCCGTTCCCGACTGTCTGTCTGTCTGTCTGTCTGTCTGTCTGTCTGTCTGTCTGTCTGTCTGTCTGTCTGTCTGTCTGTCTGTCTGTCTGTCTGTCTGTCTGTCTGTCTAATCATTTATTGGTTGCAGTTAGAACAACCTTAGATAAACGAAGACCAACTTGGTAATATATTAACTTGGGTAAATGGAGCAGCGGCAGCAGCAGCAGAAGAAGAAGAAAAAGGAGGAGTAGGAGCTGGGAGGAGGAAGAGGGAGGAGGAGGGAGGAGGAGGAGAAAGAGAGAAGAGGAGGATGGAGGAGGGAGAGGGAGGAGGGGGAGGAGAAGAGGAAGAGGGTAGGAGGTGGAGGAGGGGAGAGGAGGAGGAGGAGGAGGAATATAACGCATATGCCTGTAGATTTAATAATGGCTGAGGTTGTTCCATGTCTTCTTAGAGTTGGCGACAGTGTAAAGAAATATAAAATCTTCAAACTTGATAGAGATAAGGTAACTATAATTTATTCATTCTTTAAGCAAACAAAGATGAGTTACAATGTTATGCATTATGCATTATTTTTATGAAAACTTTGAAAATGCCTTACAGATTGTATCATTATTTATTATAACTCATATGCCGGTACATAACTATGGACAAAGAGTTTATAAATCTTTGAAAACGATGCCACAATATGACTATAAGTTATACAGAAAAGTTATGCCCCTTGAAATAACTTTTACAGAGTTAAGTCCCCTGAAATAGATGAAATTATAATGAAAAATGAAATAATTTTGGGTAAGCAGCCGATTTCATACTAAAAAAATATGACAGTGGGCTGCGCTGGAATGAAAGGAAGACGTGTAAAAAATTTCATCTCAATGGGATGGGCCGTTCGCGAGCGCATTAGGGACATATAGACAGACAGACAGACGGACGGAGATCGCCTTTTATATATAAGATATACCCATCCATGTTGGGTTTTCCTCTTGTCCGCTTACTCGTTAGGCCTCCCTCCATATACATCTTTTCCAGACTCTACACGCCCAAAGTATTTCATTTCCCTCACTTTCGTTTGTCTTAATAACCACATTTCTTTGACAATGAATCCCTGTTGAACGGTTCAGTGTGTTCTCTATTTCGCTCATGCAGGAGGAGGAGAGGGAGGAGGAGGGAGGAGGAGGAGAGAGTAGGAGGAGGGAGGAGGCGGAGGGAGAAGGAAGAGGGAGGAGGAAGAGGGAGAAGGAGGAGGGAGAAGGAGGAGAAGGAGGGGGAGGAGGACGGAAGAGGAGGGGAGGAGGAGGAGGGAGGAGGAGGAATGTGAAGGGAGGAGGAGGGAGGAGGTAGAGGGAGGAGGAGGAGGAGGGAGGCGGAGAGAGGAGGAGGGAGGAGGAGGAAGAGGGAGGAGTAGGAATGTGAAGGGAGGAGGGGGGAGGAGGTAGAGGGAGGAGGAGGGAGGAGGAGGGAGCAGGAGGGATTAGGAGGAGGAGGGAGGAGTAGGGTGGAGGAGGAGGCGAGGAGGAGGGAGGAGGAAGAGGGAGGAGGAGGGAGAAGGAGGGAGGAGGAGAACGCAGGAGGAGAAGGGAGCAGGAGGAGGATAGGGAGGAGGAGGGAGAGGGAGGAGGAGGGAGGAGGAGGAGAGAGTAGGAGGAGAGAGGAGGCGGAGGGAGAAGGAAGAGGGAGGAGGAAGAGGGAGAAGGAGGAGGGAGAAGGAGGAGAAGGAAGAGGGAGGAGGAAGAGGGAGAAGGAGGAGGGAGAAGGAGGAGAAGGAGGGGGAGGAGGAGGGAAGAGGAGGAGGGGAGGAGGAGGGAGGAGGAGGAATGTGAAGGGAGGAGGAGGGAGGAGGTAGAGGGAAGAGGAGGAGGAGGGAGGCGGAGAGAGGAGGAGGGAGGAGGAGGAAGAGGGAGGAGGAGGAATGTGAAGGGAGGAGGGAGGAGGAGGTAGAGGGAGGACGAGGGAGGAGGAGGAGGTAGAGGGAGGAGGAGGGAGGAGGAGGAGGGAGGAGGAGGAGGGAGGAGGCGGAGAGGGAGGAGGAGGAAGGAGGAGGGGGAGGAGGGAAGAGGAGGGAGGAAGAAGGAGGAGGAGGGAGGAGGAGTGATGAGGAGGATGGAGGAGGAGGAGGGAGGAGGAGGGAGGAGGAGGAGGGAGGAGGAGGAAGAGGGAGGAGGAGGAATGTGAAGGGAGGAGGAGGGAGGAGGTAGAATAAGGAGGAGGAGGAGTGAGGAGGAGGAGAGGGAGGAGGAGGAAGGAGGAGGGGAGGAGGGAGGAGGAGGAGGAGGGAGGAAGAGGGAGGAGGAGGAATGTGAAGGGAGGAGGAGGTAGAGGGAGGAGGAGGAGGGAGGAGGAGAAGGGAGGAGGAGGGATGAGGAGGAGGGAGGAGGAGGGATGAGGAGGAGGGAGGAGGAGGAAGAGGGAGGAGGAGGAATGTGAAGGGAGGAGGAGGGAGGAGGTAGAGGGAGGAGGAGGAGGGAGGAGGAGGAGTGAGGAGGAGGAGAGGGAGGAGGAGGAAGGAGGAGGGGGAGGAGGGAGGAGGAGGAGGAGGGAGAAGAAGGAAGGAGGAGGAGGAAGGAGGGAGAGGAAGGAGGGAGAATGAGGAGGGGAGAAAGGAAAGAGAGATGGAAGGGGAGGAGGAGGGAGGAGGAAAGAGGTAGGGGGAGGAGGAGGTAGAGGGAGGAGGAGGAGGAAGGAAAGGGAGGAGGAAGAGGAGGAGAAGGGAGGAGGAGGGTGGAGGGAGGAGGAGGAGGGAGGAGGTAGGAGGAGGAAGAGGGAAGAGGGAGAAGAAGGGAGAAGGAGGAGGGAGGATGATGAGGGAGAAGGAGGCAGGAGGAGGAGGAGGGAGGCAGGAGGAGGAGGAATGAGGAGGGAGAGGGAGGAGGAGGGAAGATGAGGGAGGAGGGGGGAGGAGGCGGAGGGAGTAGGAGGGAGGAGGATGGAGGAGGAGGGGAGAGGAAGAGGGGGAAGGAAGAGGGAGAAGGAGGAGCTAGGAGGGAGAGGGATGAGAGGGAGGAGGAAGAGGAGAAGGGTGGAGGGAGGAGGTAGAGGGAGGAGAAGAGAGGGGGAGAGAGTTCGCCATTCCGAATTCATACTCGTCTAGTTCTTCCCTTCTACACGACTGTAGATAACTTCCTTACACATAAAAAGATGAATTGTTATTGATATTGCCGTGGCATGGAGGAATATCAGCAGCAGAGTTGATCCAAAAAACCAAAGACTGAGATCTACAGAGAGCCATGAACGCCTACGCCAGCCGGCACGGCACTTGATGATGATGATTGCCGTGTGACGATTCTGTGTAGTCACGTCATTTTCTTCCCTTTCCCTAGCGTTTTGGTTCGGGGATTCTTTCATCATCATCATCATATATTTACGTACGTACGTATTTTGGGAGGGAGAGGAGGGAGGAGGAGGAAGAAGAAAAAAAAAACTATGACAGTTGACAGCTCTGGAATGAAAGGAAGGCGTGTAGAAAATTTCATCTCAATCGGATGGGCCGTTCGCGAACAAATAAAGGACATACATATTTACATACATACATATATACATACATATTTACATACATACACTTTGTTTTATAAATATAGACTAGCTGACCCGGCCCGGCTTCGCCCAGTCCTTGGTGGGGAGCATCTCATTTAATTCATATAAGTAGTCATATAAGTTCCCGTTCCCGTTACCGACTGTCTGTCTGTCTGTCTGTCTGTCTGTCTGTCTGTCTGTCTGTCTGTCTGTCTGTCTGTCTGTCTGTCTGACCCGGCCCGGCATTGCCCAGCTCCTGGTGTGGAGCATCTCATTTAATTCATATAAGTAGTCATATAAGTTCCCGTTCCCGACTGTCTATCTGTCTGTCTATCTGTTTGTCTATCTGTCTGCCTGACCCTGCCCAGTTTCGCCCAGTCCCTGGTGGGGAGCATCTCATTTAATTCATATAAGTAGTCATATAAGTTCCCGTTTCCGTTACCGTCTGTCTGTCTGTCTGTCTGTCTGTCTGTCTGTCTGTCTGTCTGTCTGTCTGTCTGTCTGTCTGTCTGTCTGTCTGTCTGTCTGACCCGGCCCGGCTTCGCCCAGCCCCTGATGGGGAGCATCTCATTTAATTCATATGAGTAGTCATATAAGTTCCCGTTCCCGACTGTCTGTCTGTCTGTCTGTCTGTCTGTCTGTCTGTCTGTCTGTCTGTCTAATCATTTATTGGTTGCAGTTAGAACAACCTTAGATAAACGAAGACCAACTTGGTAATATATTAACTTGGGTAAATGGAGCAGCGGCAGCAGCAGCAGAAGAAGAAGAAAAAGGAGGAGTAGGAGCTGGGAGGAGGAAGAGGGAGGAGGAGGGAGGAGGAGGAGAAAGAGAGAAGAGGAGGATGGAGGAGGGAGAGGGAGGAGGGGGAGGAGAAGAGGAAGAGGGTAGGAGGTGGAGGAGGGGAGAGGAGGAGGAGGAGGAGGAGGAATATAACGCATATGCCTGTAGATTTAATAATGGCTGAGGTTGTTCCATGTCTTCTTAGAGTTGGCGACAGTGTAAAGAAATATAAAATCTTCAAACTTGATAGAGATAAGGTAACTATTATTTATTCATTCTTTAAGCAAACAAAGATGAGTTACAATGTTATGCATTATGCATTATTTTTATGAAAACTTTGAAAATGCCTTACAGATTGTATCATTATTTATTATAACTCATATGCCGGTACATAACTATGGACAAAGAGTTTATAAATCTTTGAAAACGATGCCACAATATGACTATAAGTTATACAGAAAAGTTATGCCCCTTGAAATAACTTTTACAGAGTTAAGTCCCCTGAAATAGATGAAATTATAATGAAAAATGAAATAATTTTGGGTAAGCAGCCGATTTCATACTAAAAAAATATGACAGTGGGCTGCGCTGGAATGAAAGGAAGACGTGTAAAAAATTTCATCTCAATGGGATGGGCCGTTCGCGAGCGCATTAGGGACATATAGACAGACAGACAGACGGACGGAGATCGCCTTTTATATATAAGATATACCCATCCATGTTGGGTTTTCCTCTTGTCCGCTTACTCGTTAGGCCTCCCTCCATATACATCTTTTCCAGACTCTACACGCCCAAAGTATTTCATTTCCCTCACTTTCGTTTGTCTTAATAACCACATTTCTTTGACAATGAATCCCTGTTGAACGGTTCAGTGTGTTCTCTATTTCGCTCATGCAGGAGGAGGAGAGGGAGGAGGAGGGAGGAGGAGGAGAGAGTAGGAGGAGGGAGGAGGCGGAGGGAGAAGGAAGAGGGAGGAGGAAGAGGGAGAAGGAGGAGGGAGAAGGAGGAGAAGGAGGGGGAGGAGGACGGAAGAGGAGGGGAGGAGGAGGAGGGAGGAGGAGGAATGTGAAGGGAGGAGGAGGGAGGAGGTAGAGGGAGGAGGAGGAGGAGGGAGGCGGAGAGAGGAGGAGGGAGGAGGAGGAAGAGGGAGGAGGAGGAATGTGAAGGGAGGAGGGGGGAGGAGGTAGAGGGAGGAGGAGGGAGGAGGAGGGAGCAGGAGGGATTAGGAGGAGGAGGGAGGAGTAGGGTGGAGGAGGAGGCGAGGAGGAGGGAGGAGGAAGAGGGAGGAGGAGGGAGAAGGAGGGAGGAGGAGAACGCAGGAGGAGAAGGGAGCAGGAGGAGGATAGGGAGGAGGAGGGAGAGGGAGGAGGAGGGAGGAGGAGGAGAGAGTAGGAGGAGGGAGGAGGCGGAGGGAGAAGGAAGAGGGAGGAGGAAGAGGGAGAAGGAGGAGGGAGAAGGAGGAGAAGGAAGAGGGAGGAGGAAGAGGGAGAAGGAGGAGGGAGAAGGAGGAGAAGGAGGGGGAGGAGGAGGGAAGAGGAGGAGGGGAGGAGGAGGGAGGAGGAGGAATGTGAAGGGAGGAGGAGGGAGGAGGTAGAGGGAAGAGGAGGAGGAGGGAGGCGGAGAGAGGAGGAGGGAGGAGGAGGAAGAGGGAGGAGGAGGAATGTGAAGGGAGGAGGGAGGAGGAGGTAGAGGGAGGAGGAGGGAGGAGGAGGAGGTAGAGGGAGGAGGAGGGAGGAGGAGGAGGGAGGAGGCGGAGAGGGAGGAGGAGGAAGGAGGAGGGGAGGGAGGGAAGAGGAGGGAGGAAGAAGGAGGAGGAGGGAGGAGGAGTGATGAGGAGGATGGAGGAGGAGGAGGGAGGAGGAGGGAGGAGGAGGAGGGAGGAGGAGGAAGAGGGAGGAGGAGGAATGTGAAGGGAGGAGGAGGGAGGAGGTAGAATAAGGAGGAGGAGGAGTGAGGAGGAGGAGAGGGAGGAGGAGGAAGGAGGAGGGGAGGAGGGAGGAGGAGGAGGAGGGAAGAAGAGGGAGGAGGAGGAATGTGAAGGGAGGAGGAGGTAGAGGGAGGAGGAGGAGGGAGGAGGAGAAGGGAGGAGGAGGGATGAGGAGGAGGGAGGAGGAGGGATGAGGAGGAGGAGGAAGAGGGAGGAGGAGGAATGTGAAGGGAGGAGGAGGGAGGAGGTAGAGGGAGGAGGAGGAGGGAGGAGGAGGAGTGAGGAGGAGGAGAGGGAGGAGGAGGAAGGAGGAGGGGGAGGAGGGAGGAGGAGGAGGAGGGAGAAGAAGGAAGGAGGAGGAGGAAGGAGGGAGAGGAAGGAGGGAGAATGAGGAGGGGAGGAAGGAAAGAGAGATGGAAGGGGAGGAGGAGGGAGGAGGAAAGAGGTAGGGGGAGGAGGAGGTAGAGGGAGGAGGAGGAGGAAGGAAAGGGAGGAGGAAGAGGAGGAGAAGGGAGGAGGAGGGTGGAGGGAGGAGGAGGAGGGAGGAGGTAGGAGGAGGAAGAGGGAAGAGGGAGAAGAAGGGAGAAGGAGGAGGGAGGATGATGAGGGAGAAGGAGGCAGGAGGAGGAGGAGGGAGGCAGGAGGAGGAGGAATGAGGAGGGAGAGGGAGGAGGAGGGAAGATGAGGGAGGAGGGGGGAGGAGGCGGAGGGAGTAGGAGGGAGGAGGATGGAGGAGGAGGGGAGAGGAAGAGGGAGAAGGAAGAGGGAGAAGGAGGAGCTAGGAGGGAGAGGGATGAGAGGGAGGAGGAAGAGGAGAAGGGTGGAGGGAGGAGGTAGAGGGAGGAGAAGAGAGGGGGAGAGAGTTTGCCATTCCGAATTCATACTCGTCTAGTTCTTCCCTTCTACACGACTGTAGATAACTTCCTTACACATAAAAAGATGAATTGTTATTGATATTGCCGTGGCATGGAGGAATATCAGCAGCAGAGTTGATCCAAAAAACCAAAGACTGAGATCTACAGAGAGCCATGAACGCCTACGCCAGCCGGCACGGCACTTGATGATGATGATTGCCGTGTGACGATTCTGTGTAGTCACGTCATTTTCTTCCCTTTCCCTAGCGTTTTGGTTCGGGGATTCTTTCATCATCATCATCATATATTTACGTACGTATTTTGGGAGGGAGAGGAGGGAGGAGGAGGAAGAAGAAAAAAAAAACTATGACAGTTGATAGCTCTGGAATGAAAGGAAGGCGTGTAGAAAATTTCATCTCAATCGGATGGGCCGTTCGCGAACAAATAAAGGACATACATATTTACATACATACATATATACATACATATTTACATACATACACTTTGTTTTATAAATATAGACATAAAAAGATGAATTGTTATTGATATTGCCGTGGCATGGAGGAATATCAGCAGCAGAGTTGATCAAAAAAACCAAAGACTTAGATCTACGGAGAGCCATGAACGCCTACGCCAGCCGGCACGGCACTTGATGATGATGATTGCCGTGTGACGATTCTGTGTAGTCACGTCATTTTCTTCCCTTTCCCTAGCGTTTTGGTTCGGGGATTCTTTCATCATCATCATCATATATTTACGTACGTATTTTGGGAGGGGGAGGAGGGAGGAGGAGGAAGAAGAAAAAAAAAACTATGACAGTTGACAGCTCTGGAATGAAAGGAAGGCGTGTAGAAAATTTCATCTCAATCGGATGGGCCGTTCGCGAACAAATAAAGGACATACATATTTACATACATACATATATACATACATATTTACATACATACACTTTGTTTTATAAATATAGACTAGCTGACCCGGCCCGGCTTCGCCCAGTCCTTGGTGGGGAGCATCTCATTTAATTCATATAAGTAGTCATATAAGTTCCCGTTCCCGTTACCGACTGTCTGTCTGTCTGTCTGTCTGTCTGTCTGTCTGTCTGTCTGTCTGTCTGTCTGTCTGTCTGTCTGTCTGTCTGTCTGTCTGTCTGTCTGTCTGTCTGACCCGGCCCGGCATTGCCCAGCTCCTGGTGTGGAGCATCTCATTTAATTCATATAAGTAGTCATATAAGTTCCCGTTCCCGACTGTCTATCTGTCTGTCTATCTGTTTGTCTATCTGTCTGCCTGACCCTGCCCGGTTTCGCCCAGTCCCTGGTGGGGAGCATCTCATTTAATTCATATAAGTAGTCATATAAGTTCCCGTTTCCGTTACCGACTGTCTGTCTGTCTGTCTGTCTGTCTGTCTGTCTGTCTGTCTGTCTGTCTGTCTGACCCGGCCCGGCTTCGCCCAGCCCCTGATGGGGAGCATCTCATTTAATTCATATGAGTAGTCATATAAGTTCCCGTTCCCGACTGTCTGTCTGTCTGTCTGTCTGTCTGTCTGTCTGTCTGTCTGTCTGTCTGTCTGTCTGTCTGTCTGTCTAATCATTTATTGGTTGCAGTTAGAACAACCTTAGATAAACGAAGACCAACTTGGTAATATATTAACTTGGGTAAATGGAGCAGCGGCAGCAGCAGCAGAAGAAGAAGAAAAAGGAGGAGTAGGAGCTGGGAGGAGGAAGAGGGAGGAGGAGGGAGGAGGAGGAGAAAGAGAGAAGAGGAGGATGGAGGAGGGAGAGGGAGGAGGGGGAGGAGAAGAGGAAGAGGGTAGGAGGTGGAGGAGGGGAGAGGAGGAGGAGGAGGAGGAATATAACGCATATGCCTGTAGATTTAATAATGGCTGAGGTTGTTCCATGTCTTCTTAGAGTTGGCGACAGTGTAAAGAAATATAAAATCTTCAAACTTGATAGAGATAAGGTAACAATTATTTATTCATTCTTTAAGCAAAAAAAGATGAGTTACAATGTTATGCATTATGCATTATTTTTATGAAAACTTTGAAAATGCCTTACAGATTGTATCATTATTTATTATAACTCATATGCCGGTACATAACTATGGACAAAGAGTTTATAAATCTTTGAAAACGATGCCACAATATGACTATAAGTTATACAGAAAAGTTATGCCCCTTGAAATAGTTTTTACAGAGTTAAGTCCCCTGAAATAGATGAAATTATAATGAAAAATGAAATAATTTTGGGTAAGCAGCCGATTTCATACTAAAAAAATATGACAGTGGGCTGCGCTGGAATGAAAGGAAGACGTGTAAAAAATTTCATCTCAATGGGATGGGCCGTTCGCGAGCGCATTAGGGACATATAGACAGACAGACAGACGGACGGAGATCGCCTTTTATATATAAGATATACCCATCCATGTTGGGTTTTCCTCTTGTCCGCTTACTCGTTAGGCCTCCCTCCATATACATCTTTTCCAGACTCTACACGCCCAAAGTATTTCATTTCCCTCACTTTCGTTTGTCTTAATAACCACATTTCTTTGACAATGAATCCCTGTTGAACGGTTCAGTGTGTTCTCTATTTCGCCCATGCAGGAGGAGGAGAGGGAGGAGGAGGGAGGAGGAGGAGAGAGTAGGAGGAAGGAGGAGGCGGAGGGAGAAGGAAGAGGGAGGAGGAAGAGGGAGAAGGAGGAGGGAGAAGGAGGAGAAGGAGGGGGAGGAGGAGGGAAGAGGAGGAGGGGAGGAGGAGGAGGGAGGAGGAGGAATGTGAAGGGAGGAGGAGGGAGGAGGTAGAGGGAGGAGGAGGAGGAGGGAGGCGGAGAGAGGAGGAGGGAGGAGGAGGAAGAGGGAGGAGGAGGAATGTGAAGGGAGGAGGGGGGAGGAGGTAGAGGGAGGAGGAGGGAGGAGGAGGGAGGAGGAGGGATTAGGAGGAGGAGGGAGGAGTAGGGTGGAGGAGGAGGAGGGAGGAGGAAGAGGGAGGAGGAGGGAGAAGGAGGGAGGAGGAGAACGCAGGAGGAGAAGGGAGCAGGAGGAGGATAGGGAGGAGGAGGGAGAGGGAGGAGGAGGGAGGAGGAGGAGAGAGTAGGAGGAGGGAGGAGGCGGAGGGAGAAGGAAGAGGGAGGAGGAAGAGGGAGAAGGAGGAGGGAGAAGGAGGAGAAGGAAGAGGGAGGAGGAAGAGGGAGAAGGAGGAGGGAGAAGGAGGAGAAGGAGGGGGAGGAGGAGGAGGGAAGAGGATTAGGGGAGGAGGAGGAGGAGGGAGGAAGAAGGAGGAGGAGGGAGAAGGAGGGATGAGGAGGAGGAGGGAGGAGGAGTAAGAGGGAGGAGGAGGAATGTGAAGGGAGGAGGAGGTAGAGGGAGGAGGAGGAGGGAGGAGGAGAAGGGCGGAGGAGGGATGAGGAGGAGGGAGGAGGAGGGATGAGGAGGAGGGAGGAGGAGGAAGAGGGAGGAGGAGGAATGTGAAGGGAGGAGGAGGGAGGAGGTAGAGGGAGGAGGAGGAGGGAGGAGGAGGAGTGAGGAGGAGGAGAGGGAGGAGGAGGAAGGAGGAGGGGGATGAGGGAGGAGGAGGAGGAGGGAGAAGAAGGAAAGTGGAGGAGGAAGGAGGGAGAGGAAGGAGGGAGAATGAGGAGGGGAGGAAGTAAAGAGAGGTGGAAGGGGAGGAGGGAGGAGGAATGAGGTAGGGGGAGGAGGAGGTAGAGGGAGGAGGAGGAGGAAGGAAAGGGAGGAGGAAGAGGAGGAGAAGGGAGGAGGAGGGTGGAGGGAGGAGGAGGAGGGAGGAGGTAGGAGGAGGAAGAGGGAAGATGGAGAAGAAGGGAGAAGGAGGAGGGAGGATGATGAGGGAGAAGGAGGCAGGAGGAGGAGGAGGGAGGCAGGAGGAGGAGGGATGAGGAGGGAGAGGGAGGAGGAGGGAAGATGAGGGAGGAGGGGGGAGGAGGCGGAGGGAGTAGGAGGGAGGAGGATGGAGGAGGAGGGGAGAGGAAGAGGGAGAAGGAAGAGGGAGGAGGAGGAGCTAGGAGGGAGAGGGATGAGAGGGAGGAGGAAGAGGAGAAGGGTGGAGGGAGGAGGTAGAGGGAGGAGAAGAGAGGGGGAGAGAGTTCGCCATTCCGAATTCATACTCGTCTAGTTCTTCCCTTCTACACGACTGTAGATAACTTCCTTACACATAAAAAGATGAATTGTTATAGATATTGCCGTGGCATGGAGGAATATCAGCAGCAGAGTTGATCCAAAAAACCAAAGACTGAGATCTACGGAGAGCCATGAACGCCTACGCCAGCCGACACGGCACTTGATGATGATGATTGCCGTGTGACGATTCTGTGTAGTCACGTCATTTTCTTCCCTTTCCCTAGCGTTTTGGTTCGGGGATTCTTTCATCATCATCATCATATATTTACGTCCGTATTTTGGGAGGGGGAGGAGGGAGGAGGAGGAAGAAAAAAAAAAAACTATGACAGTTGACAGCTCTGGAATGAAAGGAAGGCGTGTAGAAAATTTCATCTCAATCGGATGGGCCGTTCGCGAACAAATAAAGGACATACATATTTACATACATACATATATACATACATATTTACATACATACACTTTGTTTTATAAATATAGATAAACACATGACGGACTGGCACAATGTAATAATAACACTGGGTCGTGAGTGCAGAGAATGGGCAGCGGGCCGCACTGAGTTTGAAGTGCAACAGCTGATCCAGAGCAACACACATCAAGGTGACATAGTCATCTACACCGATGGGTCAGTGGTGACAAACAGACTGGGGCTTTATTGCAAAGGCTAATGGGCGAGTCTTGAAAAAGGAGAGCCTGGCATATGAGACTACGACCTCCAGCATGAGAATGGAGGTGGAGGCAGTAATAGCGGCATTCCGGTGGCTAGAGGAGACTACTGCAACACACGTTGTACTCATTACGGATTCAAAGAGTATGCTTAGCAAGGTGGAAAAAGGAATGTTTCGTGTGGAATGGCTCTCGTCGCTGCAGAGGTCACAGATCGTGAGAATTGTATGGATATTTTGCCCTGGCCATGCGGGTGTACGAGGGAATGAACAGGCTGATAGGCTAGCAGGGAATGCACCCTTTGGTGGTAGTTTGCCTACGGACAGGGAAAGGTGGTCGCGCGCTTGTGGGACCAGGTTGAGAAGGCGGAGGAACAGACTGAGAACCCATATATGGAAAGAATGAGATTGCGGGGGATCGGCAGGGGTTCTGGAAGAATCTCAAAACTTAGAGGGAAGACCAGGAGAACTTTTAATCAGATAGCGGTGGGAACGATTAGTAGTGTGACACTTCGCTGGCTGTTGAACGAGGGGACGGAGCACGTATGGGAATGTCCTGAGTGCAGTAATGTCGGTTCTTAACTCAACTCAACTCAACACAGCTAGATGGGGTTAAACAGGGTTGTAAAGCCAAAAGGATCGACATCATCGTATCGCAACCAGGTTTTATTCATATGTCTCGTTCTCTTTCCGCTCGGCGACCTACCTAAAGCGTCGCACAAACTCCATAGCTCCAGCGACTACCCTCAGGAGTCTCCAAGAAAATTGTACTCGTGGACCCAATTACATAGCCTGGAATGGAACCCACGACCTTCGGAACTCGAGCAGGGGGTGTAACCACTTCGCCACAAAGACTCGCTAACGAGGTGGGATAGACACCTGGCCAATGATCAAACAAATAGAAAGTCGCACTGAGGCTCTAGACATAATACACAGAAGTATATCGTGATCGAAAAACAGTCAAATACTGACGCCCTAGAAAGTCTGGGAATGGAAATAAAGCTGAGGAATGAAAGGAAAAAAGACATAAAGCTAAAAAGAAAAGAAAGGAAAACAATACAAGGGTAAAGTCAAAAGTAGCAAGCAACCGATAGACAGCGATACACTTGGGAGGATAACACCATGCCATTGCCGCCAATCTTCATTGTGGAGATGGCATCTGTTTGATGATAGATATATGGACTTTGTCAGTGCTAATCAAGCCTACACAATTATCCATCTAGTAATTCTAATGACTTTAGTAGTTCTCATAATTTTGGTATCAGTCCCTACAGCAGTGGCTCGACATCAAATCAAAGAAGGCATGCAGAACCTCCTCAGCTACCTTCCTGGCGTTTCTCATCTGTTTGATTTTAGTTGGGCTGGCCACGATGATGATGCCGCATCTCCTCTTGAGGCTTCTCACACGCAGGTCTACCGATAGACCTTCAGTCTGGCTGTTGCGGTCGCAGGAAGGATTTACTGCACTCCCTGTTTCTGAAGGTGATTTGTGATTATATATTCATGAACGATGACGTGCGTCGTAGGTTTAATAAAAAAAAAAAAGAGTATGGACTTCATTGCACCGGATTCTATCCCATGTGGTTCGGTCTCTTTTCTAAAGGCGGCTTACCGAAAGCGTCGCACAAAGCACGACCTCCGTAGCTCCTGAGGCGACCCTGAGGAGTCTCCGTGAAAATTACTTCCGTGAACTGAACTACGGGAGTTTCGGAAGTCTCAGAGATAATTGCTTTCCTGAACCGAACAACGAACGACGTAGCCCGGAATCGAAATCACACAAACAACAAATACTCACCGACACAACTACATAAACAACTCTTAATGAAAATATACACATCGACACTGCACAGGCCATGTAAAGATGACATACTGGTATTCTCCCTGCATACAGGGCGCTTATTGTTTAATTGTCCTCACATGTTTCCCTAACGAGCGAGAAGGACCCACTCAGGATGACCAGACCCTGCTGTCTTGACTACGTTGAGTACTGTGCTAGCCCTATATTTAAAGAGTCTAATCGCCACTCTATGGATGATTTGATCAATATCGCCACTCTGTGGGTGATGCGGTCAATATCACACCCTTAGCTTTAACTTCCCTGAACATTTGCTGATGCCTGTTTAGACTGGGTCAACTTTGGGGAACAAGTCAATTTTAATAATAATAATTTTAAAAAAAATATCCACCTCTATGAGGAATGAATACTAGACCACTGAGAAGGTAGATAAGTTATCAAACCACTGGGCCACCACATCTTCCAGCCTGATATCTGGTTAAAGAAAACTGAAGCACGAATGCAGGGGCACAGATAGTCATACTGCCAGCTCACGAATTGCCCGAGGTGTTGTAACTGAAACTGTTGACACGAATGGTTGCCACAAGAAACATAGGGCAATTACCTTAAATTCTGTAGTTTGTGGAGCATCAAGATAGTTAGTTAGTTAGTTAGTCGACAGATCATCCTCATTGCACATCGAACCATTCAGTCCATAAGTTCTCGGATCCCGTCCTCAGCAAATCCCACAGCGTGTAGCGGCTAACGACACCAGTTCTGTGTTGGTTTATCAATCTTCTTTGGCTACCTCCGTAGTGTTCTTGTTTGGCCACCCCTCTTTTGATTTTCTGTTCTCGCAGTCTGACCATGGTTGTGGATTCGCAGTCATCACTTGGTTCTCGCAATAGTCTTACTTCTCGTAGAGCATTCAGAATGTCAGCCTGGTCCATGGCGCGTCCGCCCGCCACCGTAGCCTTACCTGCGAGCTTGTCAGCCCGCTCATTTCCTTGTACTTCCGCATGCCCTGGCACGAAGATGAAACTAATGTTTGCCAGCCGAGACCGCTCCAGAGACAGCAAACCACTCTCTTCGGATCCACCCCATCTCTATCCTCGTGAGCATGCTCACATTTGCAAGACATTTATTAATCGGATTCAGGCCCCAATTCATAGTTGTATTTCAACACGAATGTCTTATCACAACAACTACATACTTGTGTTTCTAATAAACACAAAGCTCTTATATCACCACAACAATTACATACACATGTTTCTATTCTGCAGAGAAAATACATCATCTGTATCCCGCAGACGATGGTACTTTCGACCCCTCCAAGTCACCGTTCATGCTAGCTGCAGGAAGCGACATATCCGACACCATGTATGTCTTCTATTCCTTGTCTGTCCCTGCTCTGATTGTCGGTTGTGTATGTACATAGAGATTGAACTAGTCACATTTTCTTGCCTTCTACTCGTATCGTCTATCGCCGGATTTGTGTGAGATATGAAGAATATGTGGAGAAGGGGTTACGGGCGCAGATCGTAATCCCGCGTTCGAAAGACAGCTGCAGGCGATTTGACAGTAGACCGCCTTTCGTTGGTTTTTATAAAAATGGTATGAGTGCCGGTCTCTCAGAAATCAATGGCAAACTACTGAACGTAAATTTGCTAAGAAATCAAAAACAGTCAACAAATGCTGGGGTTGACTGCTACGTCCTGTAAAAGATATACAACTAACTTTTGTTTAGGATAATTTGTGACACAATACTTATCACGATATTTTGACTGTACACTGCACAATATTCAGCAGAGAAATCCAAGTTCTCGGAGACTGAATGAAAACGATAATATACATGAAACACAGCAATGGCGAATGAATACTTCATGCCATAGCACTGAGTGGAATGTGACAGTCTAAACTGTTGATAAACACATCATAACAAATGTTGCTTGTCTTTCTGGTCTGTCTTGTTCTCATCCATGTAAACTTTGCTGTTCTCATATATGTAAGCCTTGCTATTTTCATCCATGTAAACTGTCCTGTTCTCATCCATGTAAACTTTGCTGTTCCCATACATGTAAGCCTTGCTATTTTCATCAATGTAAACTTTGCTGTTCTTATGAATGTAAACTTTGTTATTCTCATCAATGTAAATTTCGCTGTTCTCTTCCATGTAAACTTTGAAGTCCACATAAGCTTTGCTGTATACTTTAGTACTGTCATTAATGTAGACTTTACTGCTGTCATCCATGTAAACTTTACTACTGTCATCCATGTAAACTTTTCTATTATCGTCCATGCAGACTTTGCTTTCGTAAAATATATGTAGAGTTTCTATTGTTATAAATGTAAAGTGTGCTAGTGTCATCCATGTAAGCTCTGTCACTCCCACCCATGTAAACTTTCCCCAAGTTATTCGTGTCAACTCTAATGTTGCCATCCACGTTTCTTATGTGTTTTATATTGACTTGATGTGGTTGTTACACACAGTGAACAACAAGGGTTAGAATTAAATTGTAAAAAGACACAGATTATGGTCGTCACTAGGAAGAACGAAATACCACAGTGTAATATACAAGTAAATGGGAATATTCTTCAACAAGTGAATAGGTACAATTATCTCGGAACAGTAATAACATCTGATGGGAGATGCCTTGAAGAGATTAGAACAAGGATCGCCATGGCAAAAGTAGCCTTTAGCAAGATGAAAAACATACTGACCAATAAAAAGATGTCAATTGAAACGAGAAAAAGAGTGTTGAGATGCTACATAGAACCTGTACTTTTATATGGATGTGAAGCTTGGACAATGAGCAGCCAGGCTGAAAAACATCTGATGGCTGTAGAAATGTGGTTTCTGAGGAAAATGCAAAGAATACCATGGACAGCCAGAAAGACCAATGAACAAGTCCTTCAAGAAACAAATGAAGATCGTAAACTGATCAGAGACATTAGACGTAGACAGTCACAATTTTTTGGGCATGTTATGAGAAGAAATGATTTGGAGAACTTGGTGACAACTGGTAAGATCGAGGGGAACAGACCAAGGGGAAGACCTAGAAACAAGTATCTGGATGGCTTGGCCTTGTGGCATGGTCGAGACAGAAACACGGAACTGATCCACGACTCTGTTGATCGAGTGAGATGGCAGAACATGACCGCCCACGCTTACCGGCATGGCACATGATGGATGGATGGATTGACTTGAACAAGAAAAAGTTATCGTGGAAGAAAACTACTGAGCCAAAACAAAATTATCGCGATACAACATTCTTGACAGAAATAGAATTATCGCGATACAACATTCTTGACAGAAACAACATAATCGCGATACACCATTCTTGACAGAAATAGGATTATTGCGATAAAACATTCTTGACAGAAACAAAATTATCGTGATACAACATTCTTGACAGTCTGAACATTAATACTTGCAAGGGAGTTCCCGATACTCATCTGTCTGTGTTATGAACTGCCCAGGATACACAAAGCATCGAACCCCTTCACCCTGCTCTCGATTCTATTTCATGTTTCGCCGAGCCAGATACACAAAGAAGAAACCAGTGACCAGCACTAGAGTATACACAGTCGGTTACTACGATCCTGAGAAAGAGTTGCAGTTTATTGGACGCACAGATTTCAGTGAGGTATGTCCAGGTTGAGCAAGACACAGACATAAATACCTACTTTACTGTGTTTAGTGTACACGTTTAGGGTGAATCAATTCTGAGGTACTTGCCCAGCAAATATTACCAAAGGTTATGTCACAGAATGATGATAGTTTAGTGATTCCCAGATAAAATTTAATGTAACATTAATGGCAATATAGGAGAAGGGTTAACAATCGAGTCGTTCAATCTGAGAGAAGGATAAATGGAAGGTTATTGACCGAATATCAGGGACAGGTGTTCGCAGAGACACATTACATACCTAGTCACACGGTCACACGTCTACATAAGTCTTTATCCTATATCTCCTCTTGTGGATGAGAGAGTGGTTGTGATGTACTGTGTGGTGTCGTAGATTAATAATATTAGATAGACATAGAGAAATTGATATAGGTTATAATAGATTATCTGGTTATAGTGAGTACTTCTTTACTGCTTTGAGGTGTCTTTACTCAACTTGCTGACTTACCTGCTTTAACTATGGCCACTCCCAAAATAACTACCGCCGAACTGAGGGCAAACGGAGAGGAAATTGGTTTGTCGGGTACGGACTTAACTGATTACATACAGGAAAGGGAGCGATAATTTCGCCAGGCGGAGAGGGAAGATCGAAAGGCCCAGTTGGAAGCAGAAAGAGAAGATCGAAAGGCCCAGTTGGATGCAGAAGAAGCCACAAAGATCAGAGAACATGAATACCGCATGAAAGAGCTAGAACTCAAGACACAAACTAAGGGAGAAATAGATGGAGTGGAAGGAAGTTCTTCTTCACCTGGGGCAACCCACATGATTGGACATGGGTACCATGCCATGAAGTTTCCCTTAGCTGTTTATGATGAGTCTAAAGAAAAATTTGACAACTTTGCGAATCGCTTTGAGGCAATGGCAGCAGCTATGGGACTGGATAGAAGCAGATGGGCTCTTAAATTATCCCAGGCCTTACGAGGTTCGGGATACGAGGTTTATACACACCTACCACCAGGACATGAAAATCATTACGAGGAATTAAAAGCCGATTTGATGAAGCATTTTGAAATCACAGCACAAACGTATCGGAAGAAGTTTCGATCGTCCAGAAGAGAGCCGGGAGAGCTATTCGCCGCCTACAGTCTGAGGCTGAAATCATATCTCCAGAAATGGATGGACTTGGCAGAGTTCAAGCGGGACTATGAGAGTCTGGAAGAGCTCATGGTGGTCGATCAGATACGCCAGCAAATGTCAGAACCACTGAAGACATTTTTAGGAGAACAAGGGGCGGAACGGCTGGATGTTGTGAATAAGCTGGCGGAAAGATTCATAGAAGTCCATGGGGAAGCTAAAGAACTAAGTACACAAACCAAAGGTCAGGAGAAACAAGAGAAAAAGAAACCTAAGAACTAGGAAGGAGAAAAAGTGGAACCTTATATAAAGCACACAGAGGAGAGTTCAGAGAAGGTGAAGGAAGGAAACCAGAACACCTCGAATTCTCCAGCTAAACGACCGTGGTACGAGAAGTGGTGTTCAATCTGCAAGTCGCCCTCTCATAACACAAAGGACTGCAGATCGAAACCGAAAAGTTCTTACTTCGCAGCATGCAAAGTGACTCCTACGACGGTGATCACAGACAAGGCTGAGGTCGGCGAAGGAGCTAGGAACAAAAAGGACACACGGAAACCTTGGAAGGGACAATGGTGCACACACTGCCGGTCGAAAACACATAATACTGTGGACTGCAGATGCAAGGCAGAAGACGCCAATTGCATAACCAACCTCGAGGAATCAAAAGAGGAAGGCAAGGAAACGGTCAAGGAGATGGAAGACACTCCGGACCAAGAGAGGCCACCTGTGGTCGAACTGATTGAAGTCAATGGCCAGGAGGTTGTTTGTCTCTACGATACCGGTTTGGATGGGGAAGCTGTGATAGACGCCAGCTTGGTACGCCCAGACCAACTTACAGTGGAGACCAGAGAGATACAGCCGGCAATGAGGAGTGCTGTTACCATGACGCTGCCAATCGCCAAGGTGGAGATTAAATCCAGGTATGTCACGGGCATTATTCCAGCTGCTGTATTATCTGACTCCTTATTTCCCATGATCATTGGCACGAAATATGTCTTTTTGGGGGTGCCCAAACAGCCAACCCACAAGGGAGCAGTAGCCAGCGGATCTCAAGGGAATGAAAAAGAGGCAGAGACACTATGCGACAACTCAGTGCTAGGGGAATTGCATACTGCCCAGAGGAAGGATACTACGTTGCGTCCTTGCTACAGGAAGCTGCAAAGAAGTGCTGAGCCACCAGAACGGGGACAGTACTTTCTGAAGAATCGACTACTCTATCGGAGAGCTGGGAGAGGAGACAACCTGCACGAGCAGTGGGTGGTTCCAGAGACCCACCGTCCTCACATTCTTCAGAGTGGACACATCATAGCCGAGAATCGACATATGGGTGTTAGAGAGACATTGCAGAAAATTTCCGGCCATTATTGCTGGCCAGGAATGACCGGAGATGTATGCCGGTTAGTGAAGTCTTGTTCAGAGTGCCAGAAAGCACCACCAAACAAGCGAATTAAGAGGAAACTAGCTCTTAAGGTGGAAGACAAAGTGGAAGTATGGGGTCCAGAAGAGACTAATATACTACAAGTAGGATGGAAAGGACCTTATCCTGTGGAAAAGGTTGTGTCCAAGAACATCTACAAAATCCGGATCGGGGAAGAGCAGAAAAATCTCCCTAGACATCTCATTAGGCAATATGAGGAAAGATTCGGGAGCAAAGCTTCGCACTTTATGGTGATGGCAGCCATTAAGAAAACGGTTACAGTTCCAGACGAAGACCAGAGATCGCCAGTACAACATAGGAGGACCTATGGGACAGTACGTGATAGGTCAGATTTACCCAACGGAGGGAGGAGGGAAATCACACGTCAGGGAAGGGAAAAGAGTGAAACTTTCACTAGTAACCAAGTTCAGACGGGGTGGGTAACGTCGGGAAAGGCGAGAAATACCCAGGACTCCAACCGAAGATTGGCTGACCATATCCAATATCGTCCAAGATGGTCCTGGAAGCAAAAGTCCAGGAGGTTTGGGAAAGACGACTCGGTCCAACGCGGACGAGGGGGAACATCCCCAGAGGCAAGGCCGGGGGAAACCAAGAGGGCATGGAAGCAGTGTTACAATCAGGATAGGACAATCCGTCTGTATTGTGAGCCGTCGTTGATGCAAGTCGAAAGAAGATCGACCGGACGTACAGGAGCGATGAGCCAACACTAGTTTCAGTCATGAGTAGTATAGTAGGATGTCTATGAGGTCGCCTACTGGATAAGGAGGTGAGCCATGTGAGGATCCAATCATATCATCAACACGTGATGTTCATAGCTACTTCGGAGAAGCTCAACGCACGGTGGATGTGATGGGCGTTGTTGCTGCAACAGGACAACTTCACAGTGGAATACATCCCTGGTAAGGAGAATGTAGGAGCGGATTTCTTATCTAGACATCAAACTTCAGAGGAAGAGGAATAGGATGGTGGAGCATAGGAATCAAAACTACATTGAAGAAGAGTCGACGAGGTCAACTCTCTTAAGAGTCACAGAATGATGATAGTTTAGTGATTCCCAGATAAAATTAAATGTAACATTAATGGCAATATAGGAGAAGGGTTAACAATCGAGTCGTTCAATCTGAGAGAAGGATAAATGGAAGGTTATTGACCGAATATCAGGGACAGGTGTTCGCAGAGGTCAGTGACTGCCGATCTTATCGGCCGACAAGACGGAGACACGAATACATCGGAACGGGGAACACGAAGACGGTGTAATCTCTTTGAAGTGCGACGAGCGATGAACGACGGAAACAGTGGAGGAACAGAGTAGCGCGAGCAATTGACGTATACGTGATTTCACTGAACTTTTGATGTTAGGGAAACGGCAAATGCGACTGTTGATGTATGGACATCAAACACTAACGAAGAACGGAAAGCCCAATATAAATAGTAGAAACTGGGGTTTCTGGTTAGTGTGTGCTACCTAAAGGGACGGCAAACTGGATTTATGTCTCCTGAAAATAGCAAAGAAATCATCCCGGGAAATGGGATAGAAGTGCTTGTGTGCTAATGGATTTCAATGTTTGGAGTATCATAGATTAATTATATAAGGTATTGTAACCTTAGAGGAATAGTAGCATAGGGATATAGAGGTTTGTGCTTAGCAGTGCTTTCTATTAGTGAATAGTTTAGACTGTAGTGCACTCATCTGTCTTATGTCTGAGTGTTCTTCGGAGGATTCTCATTATGGCCGGAGAAAGACACTCACATAAGAAGTAGTTTGTAACAGACTCATATCACCTGATTGTATAATCCCACAGGTTTCATATATATATATTCCTGACCTGTTCAGAAAAGAGTAAAGAGTAAAGATCCTGAAGTCACAGGTGCAGTGAAAGTATGTCACTATAGCAAATTCAACCTAAACAGTCAATAAGAGTGGGTTGACATAACGAATGGCAAGAAACAGGTTTTGGTGAACCTTAGTGAAAGAACTTTATTCAAGCAGAGCAAATAGGCTAAAACATTGTAATTGGGTACTCACCTAAACGAAACAGTGAAGAACTATAGACCAGTTTACCTATATTCAGAAAACGGTTAAATAACTGTGGACAGAGGTGAGGTGTTTTCACTGATGGATTATAATAACATAAAAACGGAAAACTCTGTCTACTGAAAGGACTTACCGTGATCACATTACTTTACGGTGATACAGTGGTGAACAGTAGTTTTTTTTTCAATAACGGATTTACCTCCAGACTCAAGCTGAACGGAGCATTCAGGGTGAGAACGTTCCAATTCTATGTGTGATGTCCTATGTTTTGGCCGTATGACTATGCTAGAGGAGACACGGAGACGAATGTTCAAAATTCCTATCTTGCACTCACATTAGCAGACACTAACAACTACCTATATACATTCAATACATACAACTGACATAGTTTTCAACAATAAACAGGTTATTAATTGTTGGAGGAAACTGTTGTCAGGGTATGTTATGAAGGAGAGAGAGAGAGAGAGAGAGAGAGAGAGAGAGAGAGAGAGAGAGAGAGAGAGAGAGAGAGAGAGAAGAGAGAGATATAGGGTATGAAAGACGGAAGGGAGGAGTGTAGACAAAAGTCATTCAATACTCCCAATAGTAGAAGGATATTAAAGGTGTGCTTGTCGAGTCCTCTTTCCTCCAGGGACGACAAGCTACAGGTTACCTGGGTTAACCCTCATGCACACATCAGTCCAGTGAAATCACTTGTAGTAGCAAATGTGCGGATTACGCTCGCGCTCAAAGCGAACGAACTAAATATAGATCAAAAGTTGGTTGATTTGTTAGAAATCTAGTTAGGAAGTTACGAGCTACGTAGTTAGTTAGTTAGCCAATTAATTAGATAGTAAGGTAGATAAATACGTAGGTATGGCAGGTAGTTAGATAGGAGGTTATTCTTTAGACCACCATTGATGACAAGGTTCGTTGGGTGGAGTAGTTATACATGTAATAAATGCTTGCACTTAATAATTGTAATATTATGCTACTGTGGATTGTAAAGATATAATGATTATACGGCTTGGTCAGAGCTGTGTATCTCTATATATAAACTGAGAATAAGAGACTTATCATTGTTGACTCGAATGTAACATTCTCTCTCCTCATCGATCTTTATCAATTGAAGATTATGGACATGATGAACACAGGTAATATACAAAGAACACTGAACCGCACATCTCCGGATAACTATAGACAACAAACTCACGGTGAACTGTTGACAATGTGATATTAAATACCGACAACAGTTCTAAAGAGGAAACTCTCCATGAACCTGCACAAGAATAGCCATTTAATGATGACAATACAAGAACTTATGGCGAGCCATTCAGGCTGCTGTATAACCATCTGGGACTCAACAGTCCATCCGTGCAGTAGATGCCAGTCCCAGGCTGCGCGTCTTCTAGAACACGTTCACTCGCTTACACTCGTTTTGTGCTCTAGGAGTCTCCGTCGCGAAGTGGTCAAGCCGTATGACTCGGGCTCCGAAGGTTGAGGGTTCGATTCCGGGGGAATTTTTCGGAAACTTCTGGGGGTTGTCGCTGGAGTTACGGAGTTCGTGCTTTGTGCGATGCTTTCGGCAGTTCGCTGCGGAAAGAGACTGAGTCATATGAGATAAAAACCCAGTTCAATGAAGTCGACCCTGTCGAATTTTAAGCGACATATTTGTGCTTCCACACACCCCTTGTGCTACAGTCCTATTGTACACTTCATGCAACCCCCAGACTTTCGCTGTTTAATTCACCCGATCCTAATGAGACAGAATCCTTATAATACAGAATAATGTATCGTATGACGATTAAGTCCATAATCCTCGGTATATCCGTCGGTACATGGCAGATGATAATTCCAGTCCTGTGATGGTAAGTACGCGTCGTCTGCTTCCCGGATGACGGGCATTTCCCGGTTCACCCCAAATCCAATAGTCTGGTGAAAGGCGTAGGTTATTGGTTCTTAGTTAGTCGACAGATCAGCCTCATTGCACATCGAACCATTCAGTCCATAAGTGCTCGGATCCCCTCTTCAGTAAATTCCACAGCGTGTAGCGGTTCACAACACCAGTTCTGTGTTGGTTTATTAATCTTCTTTGGCTTCCTGCATAGTGTTCTTGTTTGGCCACACTTCTTTTCACTTGCTATTCTCACAGGCTGACCATGGTTGTGGATTCACAGTGATCACTTGGTTCTCGCAATATGCTTACTTGTCATAGAGCATTCAGTATATCAGCCTGGTCCATGGCTAGTCCGCCCTCCACAGTAGCCTTACCTGCAAGCCTGCTCATTTCCTTGTACACCCGCATGCCCTGACACGAAAATGAAACTAATCTTTGCCAGCCGTGACGGCTCCAGAGACACCAACCACTGTCTTCGTATCCACCCATCTCTTTCTTCCTGAGCATACTCATTGAGTCACTAAGGAAGCATGCCCGAGTGAATCATAGGGTATGTGAAGCTGTATGTGGGTCAAGGACGTAGAATCCAGGTTCATCACATGGTATGTAACGTTATATGTGGGCCAACGACGTAGAATCCAGGTTTATCATAGGGTACGTGAAGTTATATGTAGGTCAAGGAGTAGAATCCAGGTTTATGATAGGGTATGTTAAGTAGTATGGGTAAAGCTGAGATAGACAGCTTTCCACCTTCTGGTTTTCCAGTCCATTAGAATCTTCTTTGCCAGAATTGTTGTAATGAGGCGGAATCCACAGTATTGAAACCATTGTGAATTTCGGACATAGATCATTGAGTGCGCTCTTAAACCAGCTAGCGTTAAACTTTCTTGGTCCCTCTATGTTGAGACAACTGGCACTGCATTTGCGATGAATGCTGCGTGATTATATACCCTTTCCTCTCGTTTACATTGATCTCCATTCATTAAAACGGTCAGATCATCAGTCAATATTTATTGTTATGTCTTTGCGTTTTATCTATTACTCCAATCTTACTAAGGTGCAATTTCTTCTAGCCAGTGACGTTCAAAGGAAGAAGCTAGTTTGCCGTGACTCATCCATCGATGCGTAGAATGAGTTGGTGATTATCGAGACAACTACAACATATTTTCCATGGCGCTTTCAAGTAAAGGATAGTCAATTAGGAGATATATAACTGTTTCGTATGCGACGAAGACTGATTATACCGACACATTCTATAGTTCTGTCAATTTGCTATCTATTTTCTGACTTCACCGAGCATACTAAACCCACACTTCTTAACTGGTATTTTCACCGGCACATTCAGTGTGAGTACAACAAATGCCGGATGACGCAGTTCCTGGAGTCAGCAGACGCCGTCATCTTCTACGCGGTAAAACTGAAAAATTCCCCGCCACCAAGGTTCAGACGGAAATCTGGTCAGATGTAAGTTTTTATGTTTTCTATTTACACTTAAATTCAAGAGAATAATGATGAGGATGATGTCATGGCATATTTGTAAGCTTTGTAGGTTTATTCGTGTCATATCTCTCTAAGTAACTGACCCTAGAGCCTATATCAAATATAAATATATTTATTAACCTTGGTCAAGGTGGAGTACCTGCTTATCTCCCGGATCATAGTAACGTGAAGTCATGGGTGCAGGTGATGGATGAAGTTGAAGAGCAGCCGACAGATAGTTGCTGGTTATGGTCTCCAATTTCAGGACGGTAGGCAGAGGATCTCTTTTTGGAGACAATGGCTACAGTAATCGATTTAGTAGATGCGGTTGTCGCACACAGTGAACAACAAGGGTTAGAATTGAATATTAAGAAGACATAAATTATGGTCATCACTGGGAAGAAGGAAATTCTACAATGTAATATACAAGTAAATGGGCATATTCTTAAGCAAGTGAATCGGTACAGATATCTCGGAACAGTCTTAACATCTGATGGGAGATGCCTTGAATAGATTAGAACAAGAATTGTCATTGCGAAGGTAGCCTTTTGCAAGATGAAAAACATATGACCAATAAAAAGATATCAATTTAAACGAGAAAAAGAGTGTTGAGGTGCTACATAGAGCCTATACTTTTGTATGGATGTGAAGCGTGAACAATGAGTAGACAAGCTGGAAAAACATTTGATGGGTGTGTAAATGTGGTTTCTGGGGAACATGCAAAGTTTACCATGGACAGACAGAAGAACCAAAGAACAAGTCCTTCAAGAAATAAATAAAGATCGTAAACTGATTAGAGTCATTAGACGTAGACAGTCTAAATTTTTTGGGCATGTTATGATAAGAAATTGATTGGAGAACTTGGTGACAATTGGCAAGATTGGGGGAAGAAGAACAAGGGGAAGGCAGAGAAGTAAATACCTGGATGGCTTGGCCACGTGGCATGGTCGAAATAAAAACATGAAGCTGATCCACGACTCTGGTGATCGTGTGAGATGATGAAACATGACCGCCGACGCTTATCGGCATGGCACATTATGTTTATTAATGTGACGAAGACCAAAAAAAAAACATTAAGTAGTATTTCGTTTGTTCAAATATTAGGGACAAGATCAATGTCGGACTACGAACCATGGCATTTAGTTTACACGCGCATGAATTCTGCCCCGCTGAAACTATCACTATTACCGTCACCTTGTGCCATGCCGAGCGGCGCGGAACATCACATTTTCCCCAACAAACATCTGTCCTGTGTGCTCTTGATACGGTTTACTTCCGTGCTACTCTGTCTAGCCATGAGGCATTGTCTGCCACTGTTGACCTCTGTCTATAACACCGTAACACTGACCGGTTGCCACAACCTCGTCCAGAACATGTCGTCTCACGACATGACCAACACGACAACTGTGTTGTCCTGCTGTAGGTAATCACGTTTATGTGAACTGGCTCTTGCGGTAACTGGACAATGGTTTTCTTGACCGCCCATGGCGTTCTCAGTGTTCTATAGAGAAGTTAGTTGAATATCCTTTACAGAACGCCGCAATCAACCCCTGCATATATTTTGGCTGTCTTTGATTTACTAGACAAGTTTCGTTGTGTAGTTTACCATCACTCCATGGACGAGCGACACTCACACCATTGTATGAAAACCAGCACAAGGCTGTCTGCTTCCATATCGCCTGCAGATGTGTTTCGAACGCGGGATGCGGTATTGTGAGTCGCGTTCGTAACCCCTTTGCCACTTCGCGGGCCTGGAAAAATCACACCCCTGTTGCTTCCAGGTTCTGTCTACATTATTTTTTTCATTCAATGTCCATAATAAAAAGACATACAATAGTATCGGCAATTTATAACATCCTAAAGCCTGTACTCGTCGTCTCGCCAAGTGAAGGAGAGCCTGGTCACGTATACCTCTGGGCAATCAGGCATGCCTTCGTGCTAGTCCTGGCACATCACAGAACCATGGCATGCAGCTGTCTGCTATTATTATTATTATTATTATTATTATTATTATTATTATTATTATTATTATTATTATTATTATGAAGCTCGTCTTATGACTTCTATGGACATCTATGTTACACAGAATGTTCCTCATCTGATAAGATACTGCATGAACTTAGGAAAGTATCATTATCATCATCATCTTCCACTTTTGCCGATATGCGTCTTGAGGAGGGATAGTTGACGTTACAACGCCCTACGAGTGGCACTAGATAGTGTGATACTGTGTGTTTGTCGTCAATCCATTTTCTTGTTGGGCGTCCTCGTGCTCTCGAACCAAATCTTCTTTGATGTAGCGCCAGCGCTGGTAGTTGATGGTGTTGAGTCCTAACGAGATGACCGAAACATTTAATCTTCTATCTTTCAATAAATGTGGCACAAAGTGTTGATCCCACTTTCTGTCTAATAACATCATTTCTTACTCGGTCTGGGATAGTTAAGATGCTCTCCTCAAGCATCTCATTTCGCAGGTGTTGATTTTTGCGTTAAATGTTATTAGGATAATGTGCACGTTTGATATTGTTAGCATAGAGGTAGTGTGAATATGTTATTTATTATCTGTCGTTTTGCGTACATGGGTAAATTTGGATGTTTCAGTATGGGTGACTGTTGGTATAAAAAGTACAACATATTATAAATTACTGGCGAATGCGTAGAAAGCTCAATAAATATAAATACACTAACATATAACTGTGAATGTCTTGGTAACATAATCAAGAACGACAGGAACCGTACACAATAAGTTAGGCACAGGCTGGTCATAGAATGCACAGATGAAAGAACTTGTGGCACGACATCAGCAAATGCGCGACAGTAACATTTGTGAGTACATGTATTTTTCATGGGAAGCATGTGGATGTGAGTCGTGGACAATATCGACAACACTAAAGAAGAAAATTGAGGCTTCAGAGCTCGAATGTTACAGAACATTCTTAGAATGTCTTGGACTAAGAAGAAGAAGGAAACTACTGAAGTTCTACAACATCTAAACATGGAAGAAAACTGGCTCATTAAACAGCATCTTGTCTCGGAGGCTGAAATACTTTAGCCATTTCAAACATCGCAGTGGCTGGGAGACAACATTGATATAAGAAAGCATAGTTACTGGAAGAACAGGCAGGGATAGACTCGTAGGATGGCGGACAGAAGACATTGTAGACACCTTGGACATGAGGGGGTATGAGGCAGGGGGACTGGTCAGAGATGGAGAGGTTTCTCGGAGAGCAGTAATGAGAACGACGTTCTGCAAAGGGCCGCTTGCTATATGATGACGTTATAATATACAAATCTTCAGGCTAAATAATCCAGTCTGTATCAATATAACGGGGCTATTATACACCAGTTGGTGTAAACTTGGAGATCTATATATGATATAGGATTACAATCTCATATGATAACTAGGAGATATATATCTGATATAACATTACAATCTCACACGATAACTAGGTGATATATATTTGATATAACATTATAATCTCACATGATAACAAGGTGATATATATCTGATATAACATTACAATCTCACATGATAACTAGGTGATATATATCTGATATAACATTACAATCTCACATGATAACTAGGTCATATATATATATATATATATATATATATATATATATATATATATATATATATATATATATATATATATATATATATATATATGCCGGCTTCCTGGCCTAGAGGTTAGCGACTTTTCTCCGTAATCTCGTATACTCTTGTAAGAAACGTGACGTCGGTGAAAATCAGCAATGGTTCGAATCGCTTCGGTAACTTGCGGGGTATGTGAGCAGGTCGCTCAGAAAGCAATGGCAAACTACTGAGCGTAATCTTGCCATAAAATAACAATCAGCTGAAATATGCTGATGTTGACAGCGATGTCCTGTAAAGGATATGCAAACATTTAAAAACCTCCTCCGTGGCTAAAGGCTTGCGAACGCGGTTCCTGAGCCGGGTACCAGGCGTTCGAAGCTCAGCTGCGACCGATTTGTGCAGCAGACCGTGTCGCATTGTGTTATAACGTGCTGGTATGGGAGCCGGTCGTTTCGAAAGCAAAGGCAAACTACTGAACGTAACTGCTTGCCTAGTACATCAACAGCAGCTGAAAAATGCTGGGTGTTGGTTGACTGCAACGTCCCGTAAGGGATACGCAACAATATATATATTGATATTGATATAACATTACAATCTCACGTGATAACAACGTGATAAATATCTGACATAAGATTACAATCTCACATGATAACTAAGTGACATATATCTGATATGAGTTTACAATATCGCATGATAACTAGCTGGCATATTTCTGATATAAGATTACAATTTCCACAAGCTGGGTTTTCCACACCAACGAAGCACCGTCCAGATTTTCCTGGTTCATCAGCCTCAACAGAACAGGCATGCGAGACCAGATCAACTGGACAATGACGCACAAGCTGGACAGCGATATTCCCATTGTATACGGGAGACTGACGGAGAAAGAACAACACGCAGAGAAAGACTATGGTCAGTAACGAGAGCGATGAAGCATTTCTCAAAGACAGTATAACGTATTCTTCTTCTCCTTCCCCTTCCTCTTCCCCTCCCCCTTCTCCTCCTCCTCCTCCTCCTCCTTCTTCTTCTTCTTCTTCTTCTTCTTCTTCTTCTTCTTCTTCTTCTTCTTCTTCTTCTTCTTCTTCTTCTTCTCTTCTTCTTCTTCTTCTTCTCCTCCTCCTCCTCCTCCTCCTCCTCCTTCTTCTTCTTCTTCTTCTTCTTCTTCTTCTTCTTCTTCTTCTTCTTCTTCTTCTTCTTCTTCTTCTTCTTCTTCTTCTCTTTCTTCTTCTTCTTCTTCTTCTTCTTCTTCTTCTTCTTCTTCTTCTTCTTCTTCTTCTTCTTCTTCTTCTTCTTCTTCTTCTTCTTCTTCTTCTTCTTCTTCTTCTTCTCTGCTGCTGCTGCTGCTGCTGCTGCTGCTGCTGCTCCTCCTCCTCCTCCTTTCTCCTCCTCCTTCTCTCTTCTTCTTCTTCTTCTTCTTCTTCTTCTTCTTCTTCTTCT